>LZPO01066504.1:76812-96802 GCA_001675575.1 Neotoma lepida
GTAGAATGCAGGCAGACATGGTGCTGGAGAAGGAGCTGAGAGTCCTACATCTTAACCCACAGGAAACAGGAAGTGGTCTGAACTAGACGTAGCTTGAGCATAGGCAATCTCAAAGCCCACCCCACAGTGACACANTTCCTTCAACAAAGCCACATCTACTCCAACAAAGCCNTGCTTCCTAATAGTGACTCCCTATTAGCTTATGGGGGTCAATTACATTGAAGGTACCACGGGTCAGATGCTGGGACCAAGCCTGCAGCGGTTTGGCTATGTCTACAAGTCAGGTTTGGTGTAAGGAATGGGGTAAGTCATTGCCCAGCTCTGGACAACTTACTCCACACAGGGAGGTTGGAAGACTTACAGGGAAAAACTTGGTTGAGCTGCTGGAGGTGTCTATATTTTTGTCTCTAGCACTTTCCATTCTCCAAGTCATAGCCACCCATTCCTGATGGCTTTGCCTCCCACTTGCTTCTCATGCCTTTCAACCAACCTCATCCACTCCTCTCTGCTCCTCTTGCTATTTNCTTTTATCAAGGCCTTCTTAAATCAAAACTCTGCTTGGGCATATGCTGAAGTGTGCTCTGAAAAGTGACCACTGAATTATGCAACATAGTAATTGTAGATGACCTTGAGATTTGAGTATTTGGCCTTTGTTGAGTGATGATAAGTACACAGGTTAATTCCTACTCCGATCTTGATTATGAGTTTTCTCATGTGATAGGCTTGTAGAACTAACATTGCTGTGACTTTTAAAACTGAGATCATGTTTAATGTTGGAGCAAGGCTAAGCCTTTGACTAACATTACAGACTCAGCAGGCCTGAGATCAGACCCCAGCTCCTTGCTGTCACTTGAACAAGCTGTTACCCTTCTTCAACCTCCTATTTTTGTAACATGCAGGTAAGAACATCTAGGGATACTTTGAGAATTTATACCATGTATGTATGTATGTGTGTGTGTGTGTGTGTGTGTGTGTGTGTGTGTGTGTAATGATAATAAAGAAGCTATGAAGCTGGGGAGTAGAGGGGACATAAGAGGACTTGGAGTTCAGAGAGTGTGAAGTGAAAATGGTGTAAATGCAGTATTCTTGTGAAATTCTTAAAAGAACTATTAAAATAATCATTTTTCTAAAAGATAACCATTTCCAGGTGGTTGGATCAATGGAGATAATGAGTTGAAGTTAGCATCATAGTGGAATTCTGAGGCCGTGTGACTCACTTTTTCAGCCATTCACCACGCATATATTTCACCACACTTGTGACTCCTTTCTTTAGCTACTCAATCTAATATCACATAAGTGTACATAGCACCTATTTTAACATATGTTTAATAAATATATACTATATGACCTTTGCTGTGCATGGCACTGGTAAGATGACAGGGACATAGGGATAAAAGACACTGCCCTTGCCTCTAGGCTGGCTGGTCTTCATTCCAGAGGACAAGAGAAGAGAACTGACACAGAGAAGCAGAATTTGGCAGACTAGGAAGGTGGAATATATGTTCTTCAGACAGCAGAGCCAGGACTGGGTGCCACTGGAGCAGGGTCCAGCTGCTGAAATTAGGGTGAGGGTGAGAGTATAGGTGCCTTAAATGCTAACATGAAGATTCTAAAACTTCCAGTGCACCCAGGACAGGGCTGAGGCTGAAGATGCCCCAGTGGTGAGGAGCCTTAGTTCCCACAGGTCACTACAGCTATAAGGTGAAGGTATCTGCCCTCCCTGGTTTGGGGGATGGGATCTCAGCCCTGGCATGTGCTCTTCTTATTGTCCCAGTTTAGATTTTAATGACTTTCTTGGCTGGAGAAAGTTTTCTGTGAGTAAAGTTGCACCTGTCTAGTTCATAGGTTTCATTTGCTACACAGAAGAATTTCATTCAGCAAGTGCAGGCTCTCTCTATAAATAGCTCTTGAATGGGGGGACCAGGAGGCCTTGGCTTCCTCATCTATAAACTGAGAAAATGTTTTATTATTAATCCTGCAAGGATGAAATGAGATAGCACCAGCAACATTCCCTGACCCTTATGAAGGACTGGCTTTTGTTTATTAGTTAGTCAGACTACTCTAGTCTATTCAGAGTAGCTCAGAAATGAATCAGCTGCCTCCTGGGCTGTGGGCATTCTGTCCTCCCCAAGCAGAGTAGGAGTGAGAACAGTGCGGGGGTACTGGAGAAGGACTGGCAGTGATCCAGAGAGTGCTCACCATCTTGGCTGTGTATTAGAATCACCTGAAGACTGAAAACCATGTCCTTAATGACGGATGNCCCAGAGAGCCTGATTTCATGAGTGTGGTAGGATTCAAGCTGGAGTATGTTGACTTACGATACCAACTTGGGAGCATGCTCTGTCTGCAAGAACAACTAATAGTACATCCTTGCAAGTGAGCCATGTCATATTTCCTTACAATGCCAAGACCTCCAGGGCCAAGATCATCCCCAGCACATGTGGCTAGAAAGCCTATACACCAAGTGAGTAGTGATTCTGTCCCCTGCTAATTCTGTGGCCATAAGAATGTACCCTTCCTGGGATCTCCTTGCTCCATTTGTGAAATGACAGTTTCAGATGAAGTGTCACTGACATAGTGTGCAAAAAGGTGCTTCATGCCCCATGGAAAGGTGTGTACATGCAATGTCCCATTGTCAGGTCTATGCTAAGGATACTCAGAGCCATCAGTGACCAGGGACCACTTAGGATCATCTGGGAACTTCAGTTTCAACAGGGCTATCAACACCTGGATTGCTTAGGCAAGTGTCCCTGATCTAAGATACAGGAGATCACACACACACACAGTAATAGAAACAAACAAACAAACAAACAAACAAACAAAAAACAGATCTGCCTGCTAATTGCTGATGCCACTGGAACAACCCTTTATATAGAGGTTGAACCATATAAAATAGCGAGGACAACAGGTAGATTCGGGTGCAGCATGCAGTAGGATTTCCTATATTCTATAACTGTGGAACTAAATGTTAATGATGGAGGTGGTTATTAGTTTACTATAAATGTACCCACCAATGCTCACTGTAGATTCTGGTATTCCTTGAGTGGGGTGGGTTGTGTGCATATATTATGTATATTGGACACATGTAAGGGGTTTTCCTGAGTCACTGCTACCCAACCTTTTCTTTCATTAAAGTTGAGAAATGCTGCGTAAAATCAGGTCCTGAGAACAGTCACTCACCAAGCCAAGTATGGAACTTATCCAGTCAACAGCCTGCTGGGCATTTAGGAGCCTCCATATTTCTGTAGTACTGACTCCCTATGTCATCTCTACCTATTAGTTATGACAACAATGATACCACAACAAACTCCTTCTAGACTACCATACCTTACTACGTGCCAGGTTCCTCCCTTGTGTCTCTTATTTGATCCTTATTTATGCTTTTCTGGCAGAAAAGGAGGCCCAAATTCAGAGACATATGTAACTTCCCTAAAGTCACAGAGCTGAAGGGGCTGAGCCCTGAGTCTAATGTGTCTGAAGTCCAGATCTTTCTTTAGCATTCTCTTGAATTTTTCTATGGAAATAGAAACCTACTCACATTAATATTTAGCCCTTTATCTCTCTTACATAATACTAGTTACTTAAGCAGTACGCTGGGATAAGTATTTTATACACTATACATACAAAACACATGACCACACACATACACCATGCACTTCCATTTCTTCCAATGCAGATTTTGAACCTTTTTCTTCATCATTTTTGGGTCAGGTATTCTGNTTCATAATGATGCCATGAATAATGAACAGGTGGGTGGTTTTCAGCAAACTGCACGTGACATGTGACAGCACCATCACAGGGAAAGCAAGCACAGCATCATCATGAGTGTTTCATATAAGGGGGATCCAAAATAGCTGTTCAAAGTAGGTATGACTGCCCCCATTTTACAGTTAAGGACAGTGAGGCTCAGAGGTGAAAACAACCCAAGGATGCATTCATCTCAGATATCCTCTCCTAGACACCTGCTCTGCACCTTGCAACTTGCCCAAACCCTTCAGACCCTCTTACTTCAGACCCTCACAGCTCCTATCGCATTGGTGAATAATGTTCACAAGTGTCTCCACATCCTGAGACAGAGACATCTCCAAAGGCAAGGCCATGTCTAAATCCCAGGTTTTCCAGCACAAATTCCCAAATAGTTCATACCACATTCATGGGCAAATATCTCAGAGCACAGGGAATAAGCACACAACTGAGATTTCAAAGACAACTCTGAGCTCTGAATGCTTTATTTGGTTTTGTCAAAATGGTCCCCACACTAGTCAATCATGTACTTGTGCCTGATGGGGAAAATTTTCCTCTGCCTCAGGTCATTCTTGCCTTTTCTCCCAACTAAAACCAAAGGTATNGCCAGGTTTCCGATGTTCCAACCCTGNTCCCCAAATTCACAGTACCTGGAAGAAACCAGAGCAAGCTAAGCACCAACAGCAACCCCATCTCCCTCTAGTCTGCCTATGGAGAATGAATTCCCAATTATGAATTTCCTGAGAAAATTGCTCCTTGGCTGCACAGGGCAGGTTTTCAAAGCATTGACATCTTCTTGGTTTGCTTGCTTATTAGACACAGAGTGTGTGTGTATGGGGGGGGCGTATTTAGAAGCTGGTTTTCAGACCAATGAATCTGAAAAATTCTCTTTATTGGTCTGCAAGAGGAGGTGGGGGTAGGGAGGCAGCACCAGATCTGATAAAAGAGATTAAATGGCCTCATACATCCAACAGCAAAGAACAGTCCCCATGGGAATCCCAAATCCTGCTGGTGCTAATAAAGACTGCGATATTACCCCGGTAATATAGTGTACAATATAAGGCGTCCAGATGCCGGGCCCAGAGCACGACCTACATCTTCTGCAAACCAATTTGCTGTCGGGTTGGATGTGTAAGAAAGAATCCAAATACAGACGTTTTCTCTGAAAGAAGAATTGCTTCCCTGGCCTGTTCTCTTGGCCTGCCTGCCCCTCCCAGCCCCTGCATTCCCAGAGTGAGAAATGTTTCTAATCCACTGCAGGAGAAGCCATCACCTCACAGGGCTATNAGAGGACAGTTGGGATTCTTGGTGGGTTTCCAGTGGGGTNTAAGAGAATGAGCCTGGAATCTGCAATCAGACAAGNCAAGCCCAAGTCCTCATCTTCCCGTGAATAAGATATGACCTTGGATGTTTCTTTTGGTCATCTGAGNCTAAGCGTCACATCCACCACACAGAAGCATGTGAGTACTGGGGATAACTCACATTAAGTGCCCAGCACACAGGCTCACAACACAGGCTGCNCTTAAGCAGGAATGAGTAAGTGTTGGTGGGAACAGCTTCTACCCACTCAGCCTNATTAAAACAGCAGCACTTTTTGGGCAAGGATTTGGGGGTGAGAGTAATGTGAGTTACGAAGATAAACAGCAGCTCCCCCTGATTTCTGTATTGTTGGTAACTCAGTGAAGCTCCAAGTATCCAATAGTGTTATCAGCATGGAGGAGCCCATCTCTCCCAAGACCTTCTAGAGCAGTGAAGGCTCTGAAAAATGTCACAGCACATGTTCTGAGCCATGGTGTCCCCCTCAGGAATTAGCATCTCAATTGATCTCACAAAAGCCTCTAAAAATTGGCAAAACTTGACTCATTATCCTTTTTGGAGATTTAAAAAGAAAAACTACATGAACACAAATCCCCAACAATCGAGTCTGAGAGAGAGGGCTGAAGTGGTATGGGGAGGGTGGAATCGGGCTTTAGCCAGGCCTCACAATCAGGATAGTTCTGGGTTGCTTTGGGCCCACTGGCCCACCCTCCCTGGCATATNCCAGGTTCTGCCAGTATCAGAAACATGGCCTCTGACCCCCTCCTGTGCCCACAATTATTCTGTTAAGTAGGTGTTTGGGTTTCCTCAGATCTACTTCAGCATGGCATGTAAGAGATGCCATGCTAATGTTACTTGGCTGGTTAGGGTGAAAGGAATGACAATGGATACATCACACCTTTCCTTCACTGCACACTTTTCGGTCAAAAAATATTAAAAAAAAAAAATCACATGTGATGTTACCAGTTTGTTGGGTTTTGGTTTGGTTTGGGTTGGGTTGGGGTTTGTGGGGGGGGGGATTTGTTTGGTTTGTTTTTTGTTTGTTTAATTTTTAAGCAGCTCTGGGAGATGGGAAGAAGCTTCCAAGATGACAGAAAGGTGACTCAGAGAGTTTCACTTTCCCAAAGCTACAAAATGAACACAGAGCAGAGGCTGGGCTCAAGGGGCATGTGTTAGCTCCCATCACATGACTACATAACTGAGACAACTTAAACAGATGAAAGGCTTGTTTCATGGTTTCTCAGGTTTCCATCCATAGTTGCTTGGCCCCATTGTTTGAGAACAGTGCTGAGGTAGAACAGCATGGTCTATGCTAGACCACAACCCTCACCTCATGGCAGCCATCAAACAGAGAGGAACAAGATCAGAGCCTCAGTGTTCTTCAAGGCAAGACTCCCATGGCCTCCTTCCTGCTAGGCCCCATCTTCTTACCTTCCCAGCTCCTTCCAATCCCACCAACTGCTGGAGAGCAAACTGTTAACACACAAGCTTCAGAGGACATTTAAGATGAAACCACAGCAGTAGGGTGTGAAGTCTAGATCATCTGACTACTTGCACTTCCTCTATCAGAGATGGCACAAAAGCAGTCTTCAGTGACTGTGTCATGCAAGGCCCTCATGCTTCCTATAGATTATTTTCATGGCCTTTACAAACAAGGTTCTATGATCATTTCATTTTGCAGATGCAGAAACTGAGTAACAACTTCCTTTAGGCACAGAGGTNGCTTTGGGATTTGAACCTCTTATACNCTAATGCCATCATCCTTTGTTTAGTTTCTGGTCCAGTCTCCCACCCATGCCTTCTGGAAGAACCCAGTATCTATTGACAGCATTTATTAATTATCACTAAGTACCATGCTAGTTATATAGATTCATTTCATTCTCACAAGCATCCCATAAGGTACCTATTCCTACCCTCTCTTAAAACTATTCAGAAATATTGACTGTTTTCCTAATATGGCAGAGCCTGCCAAAGGCAGGATCACTTTCAAACAGAAATATCTGGAGGAAAGTTCTGTTCCCTTTGAACAACTGTAAAATCTCCAAGGGAAGATCTTATGTAGATACATGAGAAAGGGACAGAGNAGGAAAGAGGGAGCAAGAGAGCCAAACAAGCATCTTCAGGGTTCTGAGTGCANCAGCTGCATGAGGTCAGGGAGATCAGAAGTTGCAAAAGGCCACATTAGTTTCAGAGGCTGGATGGGGAAAGTGNGATGCCAGGCGGGCATTGATGACCAAAGGAAATTTAGATGAGCAAGGTATTCCAGGGTGGAGACCAGAATGTTTAAAATTAAGATGGGGCCAAGAAACAGATTTGGGTAGCAAAATAGCCTTCAGTAGAGGAAAACCTGCTTACTAGGGTTCAAGCTGTGGGGCATATTCCCAAGCCCAGTAGCCACAGTACATTGAGATCATTTTGTTCTGTAATACATAGCCCATCAGAAAGCCAGAGCTAAGTGAGACCAGTCAGCGATGCTACGAGAGGAGAGAGAGAGAGAGAGAGAGAGAGAGAGAGAGAGAGAGAGAGAGAGAAAATTAAGAAGATAGCACACACACCTCACCTAGTGCCTCCATTGGGGGTGGGGTGGGTTCATTTTGCCCATAATACAGCTGCTCCTAGCTCCTTCACTGTCTCATTTCTTTCCTCCTTCCCTCCTCTCCCAATGTTCTGTTTGCAGCAGTAGGCATATACATGCACNCTGGCTTAGCAAAGACNTGGAGATTTCTTTCTGTTGGACAACCTTGNGTTCTTTCTTCCCACTGCTGACAACTCCATCAACAGCAAGCTCTCTCTATGAGATCACAAACCCAATGCACACATCCATGCTCTAAAATCAGGTCATGGGCTGGTGAGATGGACCTGATGGAAGGCACTTGCTGCCAAGTCTGGTGGTCTGAGTTCAATCCCTGGAACCCACATGGTATAGAGAACTGATCCCTGCAAATTGTCCTCTGACTGTCACATGCACACTCTCTCTATATATATATATATCTTTCTCTCTCTCACTCTGTCTCTCTCTCTCTCTCTGTCTCTCTCTCTGTCTCTCTCTGTCTCTCTCTCTCTCTGTCTCTCTCTTACACACATACAAATAAATAGATAAGAGTAGAAACTAAAAAAAAAAATCAAGAAAGTGGCTTCCTTAGAATGAGGGTGACCCTGAGGCTGAGGCCTGCCAGGATCAGAGGACTTAGTCTATTAGCTGGGGTCAGGGACTCCTCAGAACTCAGTATATGTTATTGTTTGAACACGTAACATTCCCCACATCTTGTTTCACACTGGGTCCCCAGCTGGTAAGACTGTTTTGAGAAGTGATAGATTTCAGTGATGGGGCTGAGCTGGAGGAGGTGAATTACAAGGAGTGGGCCTTGAAATTCACACTTACTTCTGATTCTAGCTTGGGTCTCTTTGCTTCTTGCCCAACATAAGCTGACCAGCCACCTCACATTCCTGCTNACATGGATTGAACTTCCCCCACCATAATGGATTTAAGTCCCCTAAAGCCATGAGCCAAAATAAGTCTCTCTTCCCATGAGTTGCTTCTGCTAAATGTCACAGCAATGAGAGAAGAGACTAATAGGGCAGTAGTGTAGGAAAGCTCTTGTAGGATGGTGTGTGGGGGCAAGCAGCCCTTGGCAGTGCCGAAGACGATGACGAGGCTGCATTACCTGAGTTGCTTCTAGAAGTTGGATGAGATCCAGCAGCAGCCTTGAACTATTCTGAAATTTGAATGCTGATGAGCTGCTGGATAGTAGGTACGNGCAATAAATGTGAGAAATGTTTTGTCAAGTGTGAATTTCTACATGAGCGTAAAGGANTGTAATTATTACTTTTTCTGAAAAGAAGAAAACAGTGTCTTTTATGTCTGTTTTGGAAATTAGGTGCCCATAATAGCAAATAAACTTAGAAGCACAGAAATTCTGAGCTGAGAACAGGCATGTTCAACCCATCCATGAGCATCTAGAGACTATCTGGTAGGCAGGGCTCTGGGATCTGGGTCTTGACAGAAGCTATGNTCAGTGACAAGGAGGATCTTTGCNGGTGATGGGACCATAGAGATTAGATGTCTCCATGAGTAGGGGACATCAGGGAAGATGGCCATTCAAAAGGACATGAGTGCTGAATCTCAAAACAGAACACAGAGTGGCCAAGCAAGGAAGCAGCAAATATGGCACAAATGGGTAATGAGGCAAGGCCTGGCCCCCAAACATTTATGTGAACCCTAAAGGAGTTGGTTAGAGTTACCCAGGCAATAAGTGGTACCACAAAGGAGTCATGCCAAAGTTTACTTTTAACCACTCTGTTACTGCCTACGTGCTAAACATGGGATATAAAACCTTCAACAGTGCCAGACTACAGCAGAGGAGCTGAGATGGGAACACAGACCTCCCTGCTCTCAGATCAGGATTCACTGACTCCCCACCTGCCTACCTCCCTGAGATCCAATTCCACACTGCAGTCTGTTGTTCCTGCATCATCCCCATAGCCCTCTCACTATAGAGCACAGACATCAAGACTGATGCCTTTGTTTCTTTTTCATTAAGTTGACAAGAGAAATGAGGTCACCTCCCTGCCCATGGTCTTTCTCACCCCTAAAAACTAGCCAGGTCAGAGAGTCACCAAACAGCCTTGCTTCCCAGCTGTCCTGTCAAAGGCCAGTTGATTTGGGAATAAAATAACACACTGGGCATTTAATTTTTAAAGAGAGAGCAAAATGGCGAAGAGACTTTAAAAATTGCTCNTAGCTCTATGTGTAATCAACAGCCAGGCTGGGGGTCACCGCCAATCCCCACATCTCTTGAGGCTTAGGAGCAGGTGGAGTATTCGTATCTGGAGCCAGAGAAAATTGCAGACCTGACCCCTGCTTTCNATCTCCCGTGCTCANAAAGGACCCACCTCTGTNATCTATGACAAAGCCCAGATTCTTANTGAAGCACTGGCTTTCGGCTGGCTAGCCCCCTCCACCAGCTTGACCACTAACAAAGAACCTATTCAAAGGACAAAGTGGCACCCTCCCTACAAGGATCCTCCATGAGGGCCAAGGGCATTACGCATGACAGTTCAAGTCTACAGGAAGACAGCAGCTCCAGGTAAATACCTGGTCTTGAGATTCACTGCTTTATCAGCAGTAGATACATGGCCAAATGCAGCAACCAAGTGAGTATTTATTAANCTGAGGNTGTACTGAGTTTCTAGGGGGCATAACATAATAATATTAATATTGATTGGATATTTATGACATCTCCCACACTTTATTTGGTCTCTGTAAAGCACAGCATCTTGGGAATCACAGCATCGTGGTTATGAGTGTGATGTGATAGAGAAAATGATGGCTCCAAAGACTGATAGACTGAGTTGGGATTCTCGCTGTGCATCTTCTTAACTATGTGATATTGAAAAAGTTGCCTAGCCTTTCTGTGTCAGTGTGCCCTCAGCTTCCCTTGGGTATGAGTCCTGTAGCAACTTCATTGTGTTATGGTGAGCTAATGAATTAACCACTTGCCAGCACTTACAGACTGCCTAGCACATGGTAAGAGTCCGTGTTGGTTATCATTGTTGTATTTCCATTGTATATATGAAGAGACCAAGTCTAGAGATAGTAAGTGAATTAGCCAAAATCACAAAGCCAATACAGAGGGACTAGAAATACAATATGGAGCAGCTCTTAAAATTCCATCCCAACCTCTCCACAGTCTGGGAATATTCTTATTTAAAGGTTAGATATTACAGGCAAGACAGAGGAGGGCTCTTTGGAAAATAATGAGCTTTCAGACTAGCAAAGGGACAGAGCTATGACTTGTGACTAAGACTCTTCATACACAGATGGTAGACATGAAACTCAAGTCTCAAGACACGTTGCTGCAGTCTGCAGATGAGGGAGGGCATGACAGGACCAAACTGGACAAGGTATTAAAGTGCATGAAAAGCCAGGCAACAGACGCATGAGGTAAGCAGGCAGCTTCGTGTGTAGAACCACACCTCTGCATGGTCAGGACAGCTCTAATATTGACTCTGATGGTTTTACCACTCCAAGGTTTGAAGCAGGGCTTTCTCTGCACAGCAAAAATGCTGGCCTGTTTATTTAAGAGTATCCAGACCACACACTCCAGGGTCCTGATTTAAAAGTAACCAATTGGGAATAGGCTGAGGGTAGGGTCCCAAATTTCAAGTTTGAGCATGTACCATTCAGACAGCTTCTTGATCTGTCTTTAGGACAGCCATGTGTGGTTGGTCCTATGATGATTGAGGTGAGCAATAACAGCTAAAAATACCAGCAAGTGGCCGAGCATGGATTCAGATCAAATTTGGCCTGACTCTAAGTGCATGCTCTTCCCTGTATTTTGTGTGACTTCATTCTTTCTACTATAAACTAATTGGCATTGGTACCTTCTATTTGTGACTTTAGACAAGCTTGTAACAACAACAACAAAAAAAAACCACCACCAACAACAAAAAATGTCATTTTGAGTTGTTCTAAAAAAAAACAGCTCTTAGTGGTAAGTGGCCTTCTCTGGGACCAGGCCAGGGCTGCCTTGTATTTTGCAAAATCAGTCATGATGGGTTGGCCCGAATCAATGGCTGCCTCGTTCNTTTTCTCCCTGCATGCACTGTTAATGAACTCACTCAGTGCCTAGCACCATGCCTGGCACTGAAGTTCAATGGGAGAAAAGCTTGTGACCCTGGAGAGCTCAGGTCTAAGGGAGAGGACACTGAACATAAAAATANGGAGTGACAGGCAGTGCCAAGCATGGAAGACAGAGTGCCTCCCAGGGTGGGCGAGAGGTATGTTTGGAGCAGGGCAGGTGTGAGGGGACTTTATGAGGACAAGCTTGCTGTAGAATGGCAAATAAGAAACAGGGNACAGCCTGGAACAGCAATCACAGGCCGTGGTGAAGTNTTGCNGCCCTGTACAGCCCTCTCTGACCATTTCCAGATGGATCAGGATCTGCCTTCTATCCTGCTTTATTTCTTACTATTTACTAGCTATTGATGGTATTACATCATCTGTTTGTTCATTGTCCATCTATCCCACAGAGATGTAAACAGTATCCATGCTGTGTCCCAGAGCCTAGAACTCTGTAGCACACAGTAGATGCTCAATAAGTATCTTCTCAATAAATGAAGTTGTGAGGCAGTGTCATTGAAAATACTATATGTCAGAGAGGGTGCCTCCCCCCACCCCCACCCCCACCACAACTCTCTGGTCTGCAGGGCACTGTTCAAGCAGGAGCAGCCAATCCTACCCAGGCCTGAGTCGATGATGGTCACAATACAGTGAGGATGGTCACAACCCAGCCAAGCCCCGACCCCATGCGGCTGGGTTAGAGGGAAAGCACCCATCCCACCTATGGTGCTGGGCAGTGGGGCACTATAAGGCTCTCCTTGTGATGAGGAAGCATGGCTCAGCCCTGCATCACAGGAGTGAGACAGGGAGACCCACCCACAGGTCTGGGGCTTCCCACACCAGGCTCTGAAGAGAAAACATGGGCCCACCCGGTACCTTACAGTACCAGCCAGAAGGCCACTATTAGAGTAAGCAGAGGTAGAGTATTGTGTCTCTTGGGAGGGAGGGAGGGAGGGAGGGAGGGAGGGATCGATCTTTGGGCAGCACAGCAGAGATGACCCTGTTGAGAGAGCACATGTGAGCCAGTTCTGAAGACAGGATCTTGGGAGACCTAGCCCCACCCCTCATCTGCCACAGAGCGACAAGGGCTGGGCCTATCAACATCTAGGGCTGGTGGCAGAGTTGGCCCTGTGGTCATAAGAGCAGGAGAGCTGTCCTGCAACATTCAGGAGAACAGGCCCTGCACCCTGCCAGGGCAGCACAACAGAGCTAACCCTGTTAGTGGAGGTGGAGGTGAGCCAGCCCCCAAATCATGAGCATGGGACAGCTGCTCCCATTACCCATCTGCTTTATGGCAGCATCGGCAGAGGAGAGTTGTCCCCCTGCCTGTCAACGTCTGAAGCAGGTGGGAGAGCTGGCCCTGTGGTCATAACAGAGGGAGAGCCATCCCTGACCCTCACCAGCTGCAACATTTGGGAAAGCAGGCCCGGCACCTTGCCAGGGCACCAGAATTGAGCCAACACTGTTGGAGCAGGTGTGGAAGAGCCAACTTTGAAACTGTGGACCATGGGAAAGCTGTCCCTATTACCCATCTGTCTTGGGCAAGGGAGAAAGGGAGGAGGAGGAAGGGAACACAGAAGACAAAATTTTCAGTTCATGTAATTTCAATATCTGTAACAACCTGATGACCAGGTGTCTTAGTTAGGGTTTTTATTGCTGTTATCACACCATGGCTAGTTTTATGTTAACTTGTCACAAGCTAGAGTCATCAGAGGAAGAATCCTCAATTGAGAAAATGTCTCCATAAGATCAGACTGTAAGCAAACTTGTAGGGCATTTTATTAATAGTGATTCATGTGGTAGGGCACAGATCTTTGAGGGTGGAACCATCCCTGGGCTGATGGTCCTGGGTTCTATGAGAAAGCAGGCTGAGCAAACCAGGAGAAGCAAGCCAGTAAATAGCACCCCTCTGTGGTCTCCGCATCAGCTCCTACCTCCAGGTTTTTACCCTACATGAATTCCTGTTCTGACTTCTTTTGATAATGACCTGTGATGTGGAAGCATAAGCCCAATAAACCCTTTCCTCTCCAAGTTGCTTTGTTCACAGTGTTTCATCCCAGAAACAGTAACCATAACTAAGACAATGACCAAAAGCAACATGGGGAGGAAAGGGCTTATTTCAGCTTCCAGGTCACAGTCCATCACTGAGGGAAGTCAGGGCAGATCTCAAGGCAGGAACCTGAAGATAGGAACTAGGACAGAGATCACAAAGGAACGCTGCTTACTGGTTTGTTCCCCATGGCTTACTCAGTTTGTTTTCTTATAAGTCCCAGGTCCCCCTACCCAAGGCCCTTCCATATCAATCATTAGTCAAGAAAATACCAGCCAGGCTGGTACTCAGGCATTTTCTCAATTGAAGTTCCCTCCTCTCAGATGAGCTAGAGACCTTATGTGCTCAACTGAGGAAAAATGAACCAGGCACAGCAAAACATATCCCCAGCTGACACTGAAGGAATTCTGGGTGCCTGTGATTTACTCTGTCTCTTAGACAGTGAGTGAAGTACCCAGGGCTGGAGTCTTCACCAAGAGTTACTTGACTACCCAGGGACCACCTCAGAAACCCTACCAACCCTGTCCTGCAGGAGCATAAGTTATCTGCCATGCCAGGCGGCAGAACTGCAGTCTCCAGAGGGCTTGCCCTCTCCCGGACTCCCATTATGGTCTCCAACTCAAAGAACTCATGTCTTTTTCTCATGGTCTACAGAACGAGGCTCAGACCCTGAGAAAACTTTGTGAAGATCATCCAGATACTTAAGGTTCAANTCCAAAGTCCAGAAACTCTCCCTCCTCAATCTGGGATCTCCCTCCCATGTTGCACTAAGCACTGGACCACAGACATTTGAAATTGAAAAAGAACTCTCCATTTTAGCTCTCAGAACACATGACAGCTTCTCACCCCAGATTGTTCTCAGCTCAGTATGAAAACATATAACAGAGGATGAATGCCTGAGTGAAAGAAAGACCTAAACTTAAATTATTCCCGAACGGCAAGCTATTGTCGGTGATTGACAGCCAGCCTCGACACTCACCAGTGACAGCCACACACAAAGTAAGCCTTCAAAGAGAGCTCAGTTTTCTTCAATTAGCAGAGCTGAAATGAAACCATTTAGGAAATTATACTATTGGGCGACTGGTGGATTTTAAACATGATGAGAAAAAGAAAGGCTGGGCCTGCTGGTAACCAGCAGCAGAGCTGGGGCTGTCAGNGATGCCTGGCTTGGGAGCAAGTGGGTCCTGGAACTCACACCTGCCTGCCTCCCTGCCNTAGGTCCAGCCTGGACCCAGTCATTCCCTCATTCATTCGCGTCTCATTGATTCTATGNTGCATACAAGAGTGCTAGCAACAGCCAAAGAGATCTAGTCCATGNACTCCCCCCACCCACCCCTGCACTCTCACACAAGTATTCAGTATGGGATACCTTTTTGACAGGTGGCATAGAGGAGAATGTAGGGTGCTGGGACAGAGCAGAGAAAGACCTGTAAAGATGAAACTCCATACTGAATGGAACACTGTCACCTATGNTATGAATGCCAGCCCACGGGGAAATGTGCTTGGCCATCAGGAGAAAAACAAGGGTGGCCAGNGCAAAGNGCAGGTGNCCATAGAGGGAACNGAGCTCTGTTCTGCTGCAGCACCTGTCTCTTTGCCCTTGTGTCTTAGGCTCACAGCTCTGGAAAGNNGCAGGGGCTCAAGTCACTCACTAACATTCACTCAACAAACCCTACCTCCAATTCCAGAGGCCAAGGCTAGGAGACACACACAGGGGACTTAGATTCCTCAAGGGAGGATCATGTTACAGGACTGGGCTTCCTCCTGAAGCAAACACAGAAAGTGATACTAGAACCTGTGACATTCACTCAGCTCATGCCTCTAGGGTTCCTGGACTCTCTAGGTTCAAGTCCTGGGAAAACAGACAAGGGAAACCAAAGAAAGGCAGGCGTCTATTTGATTGACAGAGACGTACAGGGTAGACTGCCTTCTCATCTGGATCCCAGTAGAATAGAAAGAAGATGGAGATTCAACCTCATCCTGAATCTCTGTCTCCAAATAGCAGTGTAAGGAACAAGCTAACCCTCTGGGTGAGTCGTTCTCCACATCCTGCCTCACTACCTCCACTAGTGTCTGGGTCNAGTTAGGTACAGATTTTAAATGCTAATTAGCGAATATTTGATGAAGCATTACTCCTCTGAGCCAGTTCTCATTTCCCTTACTACCCACCAGCACGCTGTGCAGCAGATCCAGTGGTTAGCATCCTGGCTGTACAGTACTGGGAACTGAAAGGGAAAGGTGTAAATGCTAGCTACTCTCTAAGTCACGGGACTGGTGTTTGAATACAGTGCTGAAGCCCCCAGCCATGGGAACATCCTAATTCAAGGCCCTTGCAAAATCATTTCTTCCTGACTACCTGGTGTGTAAGAGTAAAGAGAGAAGGATACAAAGTTACTCCAATGCAGGGACAGGCACACATCCTCTGAGTCGGGATCCTGCATATTCAGCCTGGTCCCATCATTCTTCACTTTGTCTCCTATAGAGTGTTGTGTGTGTTGGGGGGGTGTTAGGGGATGACGAGAAGAAGTAGTTGTTTCTCTCCTGCACTTTTGACACCCTCCTGTACCAATGGTATGCCACAAGACCCAGGACTGAGAGGACTCATACCTGGAAGTTATAAGGCAGCAGGATCCCGGGTCATCTAAACTCCCTAATCTGCCAGGCACCCAAGTCAAGGGCTGACTGGAGGGTGTGCAAACTTGGAGACCACAGTCTGATAGAAGTTATGTCCTGGTCTCTCATAAGCAGGCCATTGACTGTGAGCAGGACCCAAAGAGCCCCTCTGAGAGGGTTCCTCTCTGCTGGCCATGGGATAAGGGCAGCCCAGCAGCCTAAGGAAGGGAACCAGCCACAACTCCAAGGTTAGAGAGGGCCCAGTCACATGCAGGCAGATGCAGCCAATTAGAGCTAATTGGCCACCTGTAGACAAGGAGCCCCTGGAGGCAGAGTCCACTGTTGGACTTTTGAGAGGCCTATGCTTGCCCCTCNGCCTGTGACCTGCCCTCCTGCCCTCAGATACCTGCCCTGCTCTGACTAATGAGNCGATGCCACAGAGGGAGGAGGCTACAGGGAGGAGGGCACAACCTGCCAAGAAGCACTTTCTTCTAATAAACTTTCCAGGGATGCTCCTGAAAGCCACGCTTGGATTCTCCCATGAATGTAGCCCCAGGTGCTGAGGGGCAGAGGCACATAGCAACAGCTCATTTAGCAGGGGACAAATGGCCTCCTTTCAGGCCAGCAGATAAAATATCATGCTCAGATAGGGCCCTATACAAGACAGGCAAGACACAGGGGAGACGTGGGGTACCTACCGGCTTAAGATAGCCTGGGATTGCTTCAGAAGGATAAAGAAAAGGTAGTGTCTCTTTCCACCAAGCCAGAAGGCAAAAGCAAAGTGGGAATAATGTTGCAATCAAGATGAATATTAGCAGTCATGGGAGCTTATGAGTGTGCGTACAGCCCTCCTAGTCTGCAGCTTAGGTCCTCATCCACCACCTCTTTACAACAACTTCAAACAGCAGGAGAAAAAAAGCAGATTCTCCACCTTACAGATAAGTACCTGGTTGGGGGTGGGGAGGTGGGATAGGGCTAGGGGGCTGGAAGCTTGAGTCCAGCATCACACAAGCCCAGCACCAAGGCCACAGCTCAAACCAGGCCTTTGGGTTCCAAACGCAGACTTTTTATGTTCCTCCTACATTTGTCTGTTTGGTGGTGGGGGGGGGTTGTTTTTTGATCACAATATATTAAGACTAGAAAACCAGACACATTAAACACCACAATTAGCTTACTTGCTTGCCTCCCCCACACCACACACATACATACACAGTCTCTCTCTCTTCTACTATACTACAATTCAAGCTCTGATAATGAAGACCATTTATGCATAATAATAATAAAAATATGATGTTGTCCCTTTAAGATAGTAGATGCCAGCTACTCGGCTGCTTTGGGTTATAATAAGGAGATAAGGGAGGAATGCTGGTATGGTGGGCGAAACACACACATGAGAGTGAATAGTGCTCCCTGCACACAGTAGGAGATCAATAACTGTTCTCTGAATTGAAGGGAGTGGAATAGCACAGAGCCACAGGGAGAAGAGAGAGAAGGTATTCTGTGGAAACACAGCTACTCTGTGTAAGACACTCTGCTGGGAATTTGGCACAAAGAAGACATTTGCCATCTTCCAAGCTGGTTCCTGACATCAGCTGGAAGCTCCCACTGTCTTAACATCACACACACAGAGAGAACACAGCAGGACATAGGCTTCCAAGCAGTCCCCGGGAATGTCTGACCTTCACGGCAGTCCTGACACAGTGTCACCTCAGTGTCATATCTTCCTTCTCTTTTTAAAAGGAGAATTTTTAGGGTAGAGAGAAGGTTGTAAAGCAGGCAGAGTTGTTAGTGAAATCCTAGTGACAGTGCAGTCGCCAAGGCTTGATGCCAGGAGGCATTCTCCGTTGCTGATGGGCCGTTCCAGGGGTGATGTTGCCTGATGGTGACTTCTGTCAATTTGTCACTCTTCAATTCTCAAGGCACTGGTGGTTTCAAAGCACTTTGTAGTACGCTGGAAATATCTCAGATCACCACTTCACACTCACCATCCCCCTAGAAGTGCCCAAAGGATCATTACCATACATTGGACAACTGCAATAATAATGATAATCCCAGCATGATCAAAATAGCCAACTTTCTTCCCCATGTATTTCACTGGAACACCTTGCATGTATTATTTTATTGACCCTTTGAAAAATAATCCTGCAATGTTTAACTTGGCAGTGGCTGTACAATGACATGATGACAAGGTCATATGGTCACTTTAAAACCTGTGGCCCTCACCAGTACTCTTTCACTCATTTGCATAACCACTACATCCTAGGCATTTTGCTAGCTGTTAGGATACAAAGATCAAGACTGTGTAACTCAGGAAAACTCTCAAGAATTCAGATAGTCAGATAAACCAAAGTTCACGCCAAGTGTAAAGAAGAAGTGATGGCTAGAGGCTCTGGGCATGTGCGGAAGGAATCACAAAAGGCTTCTCAGAGGCAATGACTCCTCAGTCTGGAAGGGGAGGTAAAACTTGGTCAAATGACAAGTGAAGGGCAGGAACAGCATTTCTGCTGTAGTGGGGTACAGAGGGCAGCAGGTGCAGAGACATAGAGGACAGAAGAGTATGGTCATGGGCAATGATCTTCTCAGCAGTGCAGGAGAGAGAGAGAGAGAGAGAGAGAGAGAGAGAGAGAGAGAGAGAGAGAGAGAAATGGGCAGCAGGCAGAGAGAANACTGAAGAGGAATGAAACTGAGGAAATAAGGTATGAATGGAGAACATCTCTTTCAGGTCAAGGAGTTTGGAGTTCATCTTGAAGGCTATGGTGGCTTCTGGGGTTTTCAGAGCAAGTGTGTGATGTTCTCAGAAAACATTCACTCTGTACTTCCATTCAACTCTGTAGGAGGGCATAGCAAGGTCATGGCACTTCCAACTTCTCCTCTCAAAGGAAAGGGGGTGATTTGTTTTTCCAGTAAAACCAGAGACAGACAACAAATGTGTAACAACAGCAGATATGCTCTAGGCTCATGCAGCACCATGCCTGCCCTGTGTTTGTGCTCTTTTGTGCTTTCACACAAAGCACCCATAGCCATGGAGTATTCAGGGACATTACCTGACATGTTTGCATGAGGCTTGAAAGATGGGTCNAAAGCAGGTAAACATTGGTGCATAGAGGAACTCTCAGAGCAGCTTGGATGAAGAACTTCTCCCTGTCCCTAGAAACGGTGTTATGCTCAACCCAAAAATTCTCAGGGAATGAAGAGTTTCTACCTTCAACTCCAAGCTCTTAAGTCTCTCCTAAAATGCAGTAGGTAACCCAACACCTTTAATAAGACTCCTTCTGCTCAGGTGATGATGCCACTTGCATCCAAAAACCTGACTGAAATGACAGGACAGCTCCTGTCTTGTCTTACTCACTGTTCCAATCACAGGAGTTTCTTTCAGTGCTCCATGAAAGGCCACCTGTGCATTCCAAGAGGGACAAGAGTTGTCTCCATCAGCTTAGACTAATTTAGAAAATGCCAGAAGCCTGATATAGCTACACAGCCTAAATTTTCTGATCNACTTTAAGGGAAATCAGACTCATGATTTCATCTTTGTCTAAATCGAGTTCACCTCTTATTTGATTTTTAAGTTGAAGAGAGAAAGAACGTGTTTACGAATCTTCCCCGGTACCCTTCTCCCCTGTAAAATGAAAACACATGTCTACTTT
>LZPO01066505.1:11789-29463 GCA_001675575.1 Neotoma lepida
CAGGAAGAGGGAGGAGAGGGGAAACTGGTGGGGTGGGAGGAGGGAGGAGAGGGGGATCTGAGGTTGGTATGTAAAAGGAGTGGAAGATCTTTTTAATGTTAAAATAAATAAATTAATTAATTTAAAAAAAAAAGATAGTATAAATGCCTTGAATGTCTAGTAGAATTCAGTAGTAAAATCATCTAGGCTTGGTTATTGTTTTTGTTTTGATTTTTAAACATTTCCTAATTTTTATTTATTTTATTTTAGTTTTCTCCTTAATTTTTTGGATATTATGATTATATCATTCTCCCCTTCCCTTTTCTTCCTCCAAACCCTCCCATATACCACTTCTTTCTGTTTTTAAACTCATGGCCTCTCTTTCCATTCATTGTTGTGATATATATTCATATATATGTATCACATATGTGTATTATTATGTATATTATATATTATTATGTATATATTATGTATTAGTACAGATAATACATATATATGATACACATATATGAATATATATAATAAACTTAGGAATATATATATTCCTAAATATATAAGTACAACTTACTAAGGCTGTATAATTTTACTTGTGTGTGTGTTTTCAGGGCTGACCATGTGGTATTGATAACCAGTTGGTGTGCTCTTCCCTAAGGAAGACTTTTTCTCCTGCTCTCAGCATTCCTTAGTTGCTTGTAGTTCTTCCAGTAGGGTTGAGGCTTCCTGGGCTTTTCCCTGTCCATATTAGCATGTCCACTGTTGTCTGTTTAGCTCATGTTTAGGCAATCATGTTGGTGAGACTTCATGGGTGTAGCTTCGATACTCGAATCAGTCTCTTTACTTACTTGCCAAATTTTATTTATATTTTCTATGTATTTCTTTGGCATATCATATATTGGATCTAATTGGAGGCCTTTGACCATTTTGCATATGGATATTTTTAACTTTCCTCAGATTTGGGCAGTTTTCACACATTATTCATGTAAACCAATTTTCTTCCTCTTTCTATTTCCTTTCACTTTTAATCTTACACAATTCAAACATTTTATCTCCCTTGTAGAATCTCATCAACCACATAGTTTTAGTTCATTCCTTTTATTCTTTTTCTCCTCCAACTTGCCCTGACTTCACTGATTTTTTGTTTGATCAAAATTGTTATTCTCCTCTCCATGACAGTTCTGATTGCTTTTGTTACATTCTTTGGCTCCAGAAGATCTCTTTTCAAGTTTTTCTTACATTTCACTCACTTATACTGCGTGCATATACATGCATGCTTGCACACATATCCCACCAATTGCATGTGGCACTNGGAAGACAGCTGCTAAGAGCTGGTCCTCTCCTTCCACCATTTGGGTCCTGGGAGTCCAGTTCAGACTTCTCGGCCATGATGTTAGTACCCTCACATCAGCATACCAGGTTCCTTTTATGAAAATAATTTAATGTGCTGACTTCCTGATTTAATTTTTTTTATTCTCTTAAATTTGTCACACTTTCTTTAAATTTTNTTTGATATCCTTTTCGGATAGATCATAAGTCTCCCTAATTCACAGTCTTTAGGTTCAGCTGGTGAAAAATTACTATACTGTTTAAGTAGTGGTGTGGCTTCTTTGTCTCTCATGCTTCTTATTTTCTTAAGTTTTTGTACATTTAAAATCCAAGGACACAGAGAAGATTCTGAATGCAGCAAAAGAATCTAGACATATCTTATAAGGAAACTATGGCACACACCCACAGATTCCTCAGCATTGTACACAGGCAAGAAGAGAGTGCAGCCATTTGTATTCAGAGTCCAAAACAAAGGTAACAACCTTCTAAGCTGAAATGATTTACAGAATAAATGACAGCTGGAGAATTTTGCTGTTAGTGGGCTTGCTGTGATGACAAAATGCTGTGTGTGTGTGTGTGTGTGTGTGTGTGTGTGTGTGTGTGTGTGTATGTGTGTATGTCTAAGCCCTAGGGAATCACTCTAGGGGGCCTGCACAAATGCAAGGCTGAGAGCTAGGTGAAATACAATTATTTGGGCACCCCAAAGGGCTCATCTTGTCTCTTTGCAGCCCTATGCACCGATCTCACTGGTGACAAACATGGCAGGAATCCTTAGCAGTCTGTGCTATGACGTCAACAGCTCTAACAAGGATTTTGGAGTCCTCAGTCACAATTGCCTCTAAGGTCCCTTTCTCTTGGTCTCTTTCTCTCCATCTCAGAATTGTGGTTGAGGGTATCTTCCATAGTATTGGGTCTAGTAGGCTCACTCACAATGAGGGTACACACTGATCTTTGGCAGCACAGGTGTGCTACAGTATAGCACTGCATTGTGAAATGTAGGGGTAATCAATTACATTATTCCAAAACAGCAAAGAAAAGGTGAAAATGAGTCTCGATTGCCCAATATTAGCACTGATACTGAAAAAAATCACAGGTACAGGGAAGCCAAGGAAGGTACAATGGGGGCCTTTGAGGTGACATTTTAAGGAAGGTAAAGATAGTAAATCACATATACATAAAATAGAGTAAATTATAGTGACAAATTGTGAGGTATAATACTGGGGGAAGACGGGCTTAAGCAGAGAGAGGTGTGGAAATAAAGAGGAAACTGGGGAGAAGGGAGGATTAACCCAAAGGAAAGGGATATGAAAAGCCACATGGCAGTCTATTATCTCACAATCCATCTGAAAAAAAAAGTTGAGGGATAGTATAACACATATGAAAAGAAAGAAGAGGGAACACTAAGGGTTAACAAATTAAGCAGGGATGGATTGAGAAGTTGAGGAAAAGGAGTGGATAGTAAGTGAGTTATCCAAACATCTATGAGAAACAGCTACAAAAAAGCCTTACATAAACTCATTTGTTAGTAAGCTAATTTCAAAATGCATTACAATTTAAAAAAAAAAAGGTTTAATGGAATTACCTTGCCTGGATGGGTGGGCAATGTCACTTTCAGAAGAAATGGGTTACTAAATGAAAATCTGAGTGAAGGGTGTGGAATACTCCCTATGAGTTATTGGTCAGAGAGGCCCCAGAGATCTCCAAAACAATACAGGCTGTTGCTATTGCCTTTGATTGCCCATTGTAACTACACAGTAAGACACTGTGTCCGAAGAAACTACACTTTGACTGCAGAGCATAAAGATATCACTTGCAAACCAACTGGNAAACTTCCTCCCTCTGGGCAGCTTTTATGATGTCAGAAGGTGCTATGCAGGCTGCTGGGGAAGACAAGACATGAATGATCTTACCCAGCACTGGACCCTTCCTGCTTGCAATACAGATTTCCCAAGCAAGATATATCACTGGTGTAGTTAGTGGTACAAATGTTGTGGGTAAACTAATCACTTCCTGATGGACTTTGAGACCTGCTCCACAGATGGAAATTTCAGGCCTGGTATTATAATCCTAGTCAAAAGCTCATGGCTGGGAGGTCATAGGTCCTAAGGTGGAACCGGATATTGTTATTTTGCTAAATGGTCATGCTGTCAAAATGCTTTTTAAATATTTGTGTTTATACCCATTGACATGGATTGCTCTCAACCTTGGTTGGAGAAGCTTTTATTTTGTGGTGGACAGCAGCCAAAGGAGAAATGAATAACTGGTGAAGTGATAAAGATAAGAGACTCAGCCCTAATGTGACATCTGTATTAATCCCACCACTGCTAAGGCCCAGAGAACATAGTGGAATAGAGAGAGAAAGGCCTAAGGATGGGGGGAGGGCTGTGATGTGCTGTCTTCTCTGTGTGCCGTGGGTACTGCCTTCATTAACTCATAGAAGCTTTGACTGCCTACACAAGATGAAACCAATCAAAACTCCAGCATAGATGAGGGAGATATTTACAGGTCTCACTTCATACTGAGAAGCTATAGGGATAGTGGCTAAGGGAGGAACAATCATTCTTTCCTGACAACTTGTGGGTTTCTGATTGTTATGGTGGATATCGTATACCCATGCACATAGGGGCAACACTAATGACTTACTAATGACTTAGGGAGTTATTAAAAAACAAAGCAAAGAAAGACATGAGGTTGTGGAGGATAATTTGATGAGTGTCTTAGTTTGCTTTTTATTGCTGTGATAAAGACCATGACCAAAAGCAACTTGGGAACCTTTATTTCAGCCCACAATTTATAGTTCTTATAGTTCATTGTGGAAAGAAGTCAGGGCAGGAACTCAAGGCAGGAACCTAGAGGCAGGAACCGAAGTAGAGACCATGGAGGAGTACTGCTTCCTGGCTTGCTCCACATGGCTTGCTCAGCCTTTTTTTTTTACAGCTCAGGACCACTTGCCCAGGGGTGGCACTATCCACGTTGGACTAGGCCCTCTCACATCAGTCAATCAATATAATTCCCCACAGACTTGCCTACAGGTCTACATGATGGAAGAATTTTCTGATTTCAGGTTCCCTCTTTCCAGATGACCTCACCTTGTGTCAAGTTGACAAAAAAGCTGATCACAGTGGGATACGGGAGGAGTTAGAGGGGGAAATGGTGGTATTCATGAGCATATTTCACTGCATACCTGTATGAAATTCTCAAAAATAAGGAAAAAATTTTGGTGTGAAAATAAAAGTCTACATAAATTGAAGCGAACTTAGACTAAAATAATTTTAGTATTAGACTTACATATTCAGCCAGAGTTTTATATCTAAGAGACAATGCCTTCATCCAAGTAAGAATTTAGGTCTCAAAGGCCCTCTTATCAGGCAGTACTCAGAAAGAGAAGTAAACCGATAGACACGTGCTTAGGTGCTGGAAAAACTAAATCAATAACTTCCCCATGTTATAGAGCATTGTCTATGCTCTGGTGGCAGCAAACTATCCACAACTTTAGTAACAGTTTTACTTATATTTGTCTTTTCTCACCTAGTACATGTAGATACTATGATGTCAAGTAAAACAGAAGACATTCTTTTTGAACAGGAATAGAATATTGTAAAAATATGACCAAAAACTTAACTACAAAGATACCTTTGACTCATATTTTAACTTGGACATATTATGTATTAAGTTAAAGAAGTATAATATAGTAAAATAAGAACTAAACATAAATAAACCAAAATTAAAACTTTGAATGTGTTGCAAAGCAAAAAGGCCATACAAGCATGTACCCTAACTCTTGCTTTAAAAGAAGAAAAAATACATTTTAAATTGTTTATCAGCATAATAAAGGACATTCAGGTGTGTATGAGGCTCTGCGAGGTCTTTCACAGTTGCAGTCCTTCATATAACTGCATTCTGTGAAGGGTCACGCTATAAAGAATATGATAAGATCTGTACATATTCTTATGTGTCCAAGTTCATATGTACCCTATCTTAAGAATATCATGCTGTCCAATGTGACAATTTTTTACAATCATGTATCACCACAATAAGATTAAATTCCATTCCCTAAAGTTCCCTTGTTACCCATGTGCACTTCCATCAAGCTCTTGACTACAACCAACCTAAATCTTTCTCTACAATTTTGTCTGTCCTAGAATGTGAAATAAGTGGAATCATGGGATGTGTAAGACTTTAGAGTTTGGCATTTCCATGCAGCACATTGTAAAGTTCCTCTGTAATGTTGCACACATGTTGCTGGTTCCCAGTAGTTTGCATTTTATGGATGTGCAATTAGNTGATTATCAGTTCATCAGTTAATGGCACTTGGATTGTATGTGATTATTAATAAATCCATAAAATTCAAGGGTATTTCTTCTGGGCTAGGTAAATACTTGAATAGAATTATTGTAGATCATGAAATGTAAATTTTATTTTCTACCTATGTATTTTCCTCAGTGTTATGAGATGCTCTGTTACAATCTACATTAAAATATTACATAATTTCATGTATAGCATATGTGTTCATAATATATTTCTAATTCCTTCTCTATATTTTATCCAGTTTTCATAATTTTTACCTTTATGTTTGTTTTGGCCAGTTTAATGTATTACTGCTATGATTACTTTAGAAAATTATGTCTTTGAGTGATTAAAAATAAGAAAACTGATTTTTGAGAATTTTATTCACTTTAATATTTTTGGACTTTATTGCCCTATGTAGATCCAGGTTCTCTTGGGAGTGCTACTGTATTCTTTAGGATAGCTCTGGACTTTATTGCCCTGAGTAGACACAAGCTTTTGTGTGAGCCCTACTGTATTCTCTAGGATACCTTTGGACTTTATTGCCCTGTGTAGATAAAAGCTTTTGTGTGAGTGCTGCCATATTCTTTAAGATTTTTTGTGGTTCAAATCTGCTTTCAATGATTTCACTTAGCTTTTGCTTATATGAAAATCGTTTCTATTTCTGTTATTCTTTTGTTTTGAGAGTGAACTTTCTAAAGTAATAAACTGCTATGCTTTTAATACCATAAACATATCACAAAGGATATTCCCTGCTCATTCATCACCTGACATCAACTGATAGTCCCATTTTCCAGATCAGCCCATAAAACACAGCTTGCATTGATCAGGCCGGCTTTGGTCAAGCATCTCTGTCTCTTGTACTCAGTCAAGGCTGAGGCAGTTTAGGGGTCCAGCTCATCCCTCTGTGAACTTCAGGAGAGTCAGTTTCCCTTATGGTATTAGCTCTTCAAAGAATAAACTAAGATTTTGTTGTTTGGAGGGATTATGCCTTTTAAAAGTTATAATTTATTTTTATTTTTGCAACTGTTTATATTCTGAGCAGACACCAAATTTTGATTCACTGGTTTTGATGACATTTTGAACCTGTTCTCTTGACACATAACAGCAAAACAGAGAACAAGTATTCCCCACGTATAAGCACATAGTGATCCTGTGTTCCCATGACACTGGTTTAATATATTAAACTGTACACTGTACATATGGTTAGTTCTTCATCATATGCTTTCTTCCCTATCAGCTACTGTCTGATATTCTCTGAAAAGTCTTCTCCTTTCAGTGTCTTTTATCCTGTTTCCTTCTTCTCAAATTTGTGAAATTCTTCTCACATCCTGGCATTCTTGTTATGATTTGAACCCTTCATTTACAAGTCTCTCTCTCTGTTAACCCCATTTGTCACTCATCACAATTCTACCCTCTGAAGTTACAATCCTATCCATCTTGGGCAGGAGATCTTATCCACAGACTCTCATCTCAATTAGACTTGTACATCTTTGGCATCAGGTAATTCAGCATCTGGGCAAATGACAATTGTAAATGCCATTTGATTCAGTAATAGTCCATTGCAATTCATCTTTTTCCTACATTGACTGATGACATTCAAATCTATCATGAACAACAATCTGACTTCTGGGTTAAACTAGATGAGAAAATTAGTAAATTTGAATTTTTGACTCATCATTGTAAGAGGCATACCCTTTATGCTTTGCCTTTTGGAGAAGCTATTAGCTATAATATAATTAACGAAGATTGCATAACAGTGATGATAGTCTCATCATGGGAGTCTCATAGCTTAGCGACATTTCTTTCCCTGTATCTTCGTCTTCCCTCTTATTTAGGATACACCAGAGAACCATATCATTATTTTAAATACCAGCTTCATCAAGCTTCAGCACTTGACTTATTTCCCTAGCTTTCCCCAAGGGGTTGCTTCACCTTGTTCTGTTCCATTTTCCGATCCTTTCCTGGCGCCTTTCCTATTTCTTCTGTACCACATATCCACTATGTTTTCACTTTTATAATCACGTCTTCAATTCTTCTTCTGCTTCTAATTAACATTATATGAGATGAGTGTGCAGAAAAGTCCTGAGACAACTTCTTTACACTGTATTTTTTAATAAAGCAAAATAATTCTAAAATAAACAAATAATACCATGCTTATCTCCTTGTAGTATTTTAACACCATCTATGTAAGGAAATGAAACGGAAGCAAAACAACACCTATTTTCCATCAGTGCAAGGACTTTCACTTTTAAAGAGTGATTTAATTAAATAAAATGACCACTCTTAGCATTAAAATGTCTATGTTTACAGCCCATAGGTGAGATGTAAACCTAAAATATATGATTTTTGATAGATCATATTCCATATTTAAGAGAAAGAAGCTTATAGAGTTAAATCTAGATAGATATGTGATTGTTTGCATTACATGATATTTTGCATTTGAAATGATCATCACCACTCATTACAACATGATACTCTCTAGGGAGGCAGAGACAAGAGAACCCTGGGGAACTCTGGCTAGCTAGACTAGCTGGAATTGGCAAGTTCTGAGTTCAGCAAGAGACACTGGCACAGGAAATAGAGTGGAAAATAGCTGAGGGAGATAAAGATGCCAATTTTGATCTTCAAACATGTATTGTGCACATATGTACTCCTCACACATATCTGAGAGCTCGCACGTCTGTAAACATGTATAAATGCATGTGACACACACATATCCATATGCAGAACAAAAAGAACATTGCTACACATGAACAAGAGCAACTACACACATATATACATGTATATACATATAGAACACACAAACATACACATTCACACATATAAAGTAGTGCTGCTGAGGCTGCGTTTTAGAATGAAAGCACAATGGATATCACCCTTATCAAGAAGCTATACAAATTTTCTGCAACATGATCTTCCTTGTATGGCAAACTTATGGCTCTCTGTTCTTTCAGTTCCTTCCTCCTAGTTCTGTGGAGAAAGTGAAAAATAGACAGCTTCTTTCTCACAGAGCTTATACTCTGTTCATGGAAAACCAGGGTGTGATTCTAAATTACAGTGATAAATCTCTCTCCCTCAGGTCCCCTGTGTGTGTGTGTGTGTGTGTGTGTGTGTGTGTGTGTGTAATAGTGTTTCATAGTCCTATGATTACTAAGCCACTGTGCTTAGTTTATGTGGTCCTGGGGAATCAAATCCATGGCCTCAGGCAAGTTAGCAAAGCATGTTACCAACAGAGCTACATTCCCAGCCCCTCATAGATCTGTGGGTGAAAATAAGACAAGGCTGGAAAATGTTGTTCCATTTTGTGTGTGGCTGCCACGATGACCACACTGAAGGCTGATAGTCAACAGAAGCCATAAGATAATGTATGGCACAACTGTCTGAAGGAGAGGTTTTGAAGTCAATGCCCTGAGGGTGCATGACATATTCACAGGACAGTAAGGTGACCAAACACTAAATGAAATGAGTATTAAAGAGGAAAGCCAAAGGCAAATGTCACCACGAAATAAATAGAAGGTTCTGAGAAGAGACCTTAAATCTCCTGTTAAGACTCCAAAAAATAAGAAGATAGCATCAAGAAAGGTTAAGTGAAAACTTCATCTGGTGTACATGATTGGAGTCAGGCCGCAGTTCGGGCACTGGCTTCATTAAGTGATGTTTTCAGGGTCTGAGTTCTGGGCCTCCAGCCTTCTCTCATCTTGCTTATGTTCCATGCAGCTGACTAACCCCTGGGCTTCTGGTTATTTTCAAATGGACAGTGTCTGTATTAGTCGGCTTTGTATATCTGTAACATGCGGCTGGGGTCAATTAACCAGAAAGGAGGGAGGGTTTATTGTTGCTCAGGATTTCAGATTCAGACCAGATTGGCCTGGTCCTTTGAGTCTGTGGGCACACAGCATATCATCACAGAAGTATAATGATGGGGGGTCCTGCTCACATCATGGCAGAAAGCAAGCAGAAAGAGGGAAACAGATAGTAAGAGCCAGGTCCCAATACTTTCTTCAGTACCTGCCTCCCCCATGACCTAACTTCCTTCTATGAGGATGCACTCCTAAAGGTATCCCTAGAGCACCAAGGGCTGGATACCCNACTTTAACACATGGGCCTTTACAAATAGTGAAGATCCAAACTGTAGTGCTACTGCAGACAGGCTCCCCAGTCTTTGAATAGATATACAAGTGGGCCCTAACTCCTGAACTTCCATACTATTATGTCCTAGTTTCTAAGTTGCTCTGCTTCTGGGTGAAAATACCCACCCATGACTCCAGTTCTTCAACTGTCAGCCTCCCTTTCACCTCGTGAAGCAGATTCAGTGTGTAAGAGGCATCAACCCAAGGGAGCAAATCCCAGTACATATAGGACAGTAGAGGCCATCATTGTACTTTCTGAACACCTCAGTGCATGCATTTTGTACTAAAATTTCCATCATGAGTCTGATGAGACAAATATTTACACATATTAAACACAGCAACTTTAGTCTCAAAGATAGACAGCAAAGGAATAGAAATAGAATTGTGGAACTAGCCCAGCAGGATCAGAAAAGCTGCCCATGGTTTCTCATCTGTGCTTGTTCTGCTTCAACTGCAGTTGGAAATGGTGCAAGCAGTCTGACTTGAGTTTAATACTCAGTGGGAGTAAGATTTGCTGAGTTTGTGTGTTGAAGGGCATTCCATTTTAAAGAGGACAGGAATAGAACCTGGGCAGTTCCAGACAATTCGTTCTCATCTTAGGCTGCTGAGCTGCCAGCACATCTGCAGTTATTGTTGGGAGCTATAAGAGAGGGAGCAAGAAGTGGGCCAGCCCAAGGGCACTCAGACAACTGCCCTGCACACATTACCTGCCCAACCTGACAGCCTGTAAGGACACCTCTCTGTGTGATACTGGGCCATTGTCCTGACGCTATAGTTCAATCTCTGGTTCTACAAACTACTCTTACGCAACTTACTTCATGAAAATTGTTAATTGAGAAAAGAAAAATGCCTGCAAGATGGTCCTTCCAATGCTGTGCTTGGAACTGCTGTTGACTGAGGTTATAGTACCTTCTAGCCAATGTATATCAACAGCAAAAAGATGTTTAGAGCTTTTCTTTCTCCATACTCAAGTGGCTTTTATGATTTAGCTTTTATAGCATGTTTTACTGTTTGTTACAAATGGTTTTAGATCATCCCAAGTTAAACTTATGCTGCACAGAAGTATTTCTCCACTATTCTCCTGTCTTGATCCATGTAGAAATAAGTATATGTTAGTAACCCTGCAGTAAGTGATGTAACCACTCAGGACCCAGGACTCAGTAGCTCAACGTATCTATTAGTTACATTAAGCTTGCACGTGGGGAGTCCTTTTGTGTAGACACTTCTTTGTTGCTAGAATTAATCAAACTGTAGCCTCATGTGGTGGCACATGCTTGTAACTGCCACACTAATGAGACTGAGACAGGGAGATCATGAGTTCAAGGATAGCCTGAGCTACATAGGAAGGATGTTTCAAAAAATCATTAGATTCTTTCTAAAATAATTACAAATGTGTCTATGTATAAAAATAATAACAATGGTAACATACTATTTGCTCCATTTGACTATATTTCTAAAACATTAAAGACCAAAAGAGCATGGTCCATGCTGCCACTGGAGGCCATGCTGATGTCTGTGATCCATGCTGTCGCCAACTGCTATGGGCAAGGAAGTTTCTTTTGCAGTGGTATCGACGTCTGCAGCCTCATAACTGAGAATGAGAGACATTGAAGGCTTCTGTGAAAACCCCTCCCCCAAAAAGAAACAGTCCAGACATGAAGCTACTGAAGAGAGTCCTTAAAACCTGTGATAAAGATGCTAAAGTGTTGTTCTTCACAGTTGATGGCTTCTGGTGGGTGGGTGGGGAAGGACGCAGGTTTCTTGAAGGGGTTGGCTTTGGGAGTTTGGCCATGCTCCAATGAGTATATAGGCAACACAAACTGGACTTGGGGTTTTGTGGGTTTTTTTTTTTTTTTGAGGGAAGGGGAAAAGCAAGGATGGGACTGTGGAGCTGGGAGGAATGGGAAATGAATGTGATCAGGGTGCATTGTATGAAATTCCCAAATAATTAATAAAAATGTTATGTTGGGGAAAAAATAAAGACCAAATGAGAAAATATCATAACATAGCACTGTATTTTAATATGTATTTTTTCCATTCTGAAATAAAGCAACTTTATCAAATTAAACTAATATGAACAGTGATAGATATCAAACTTTACTCACATTTCTGAGCTTTGAAAACCACCTTACTTTCCTATCTGTTGCATTTTCTCACAGAGTCTAACAGAAACTTTTTGCCATATAAATTTCATTTCTATAACACTTTCATTATATCTCCCCCAAACAAGAACATGGGTTCAATTTTCATCTCAACCAACACCTACTTACCATTTCTTATGTGCTACCTTCTGTATTCTAGGGAAACAAAAGAAGAGAAAAAAATATGCTCTCTTTCCTAAGCTGTTCACAGTCTGGAGAGGGAAACGGGCCAGGAAACCACTTGCTACAATATGTAGCTACTTATAATGTCAGAATGAAGATCTGGAAAAGTAAATGGGAAGCAATGCTTGACTTTCTCCAGGTGGGACCATAAGGCTGATGACATCCTAACTCCACGGAGCTGTGGGCTCTAACTCTTAATTTATTCTCAGCAACCAAGAGGATGCTCTATGCGAAGTGGGCAACATGAGTGTATATGGTTAGAGGAAAACTGCTGACCATATCTCTTGCTCTGAACAGGTCAATTTATGCAGAAGTATCGATGTGCTGGCATCTAGAGTAATCTCTCTGTAATGACTTCATAGATTAAAAATAAAGTGAAATGATTGTCCTGGTTCTGATGTCTTTATCAATTTCAGAGATGTAGCTTTATAAAAACATCAATTACATGCCTGACCAAAACTGTATTCACACCTTCTAGACAGCCTCCTCCACACTTAATTCATGCCCTTGCCTCACTGCAGGTGGCATGGATGAGGACAGAGGCGGCAATACTAAAGTTACCTAAATTAGTTTGCCATTCTCCGTGCTGATACAGATGATTCTCTGAATCCCTCAGAGGAATGTTAATTTTAATGGCCTGATAAAATTTCGGACCCGGTAACTGTGTTCTAATTTCTCCCTATCAAACACCTTGAAGCGATTTACTCCACAGATAAATACACTGCCCCATTTTTCTTCCAAAGCCATTTTTAACTGGCTGTAAAAGATTGGTAAAAGAGGTACCACATATAGCTNTGATGTAAGTCAAATTTCCTAGAATACTTAAAAGGGTTAAATTACACTCTATTCATTTTAATCACATCATTTTAAAGAATTTGTGGGATTTTTGGAATGAATAGGCAATTGCAACCAATTGGAAACCACGTGGGTGATGCTAGCAACACATGTACATGCCATTCTTCATCTCTTTAAAACATGTCCCCACAGGGCAGTATCTTCCATAACCATAGCTTTTACTCATGCTAAGACCCTTCTAGAGTCCACACCCTTATGTTTGTCTTGATCAGAAATCTTTATCTGGAAATGTCATGTTATCCATCTTCTGTTGTCTTCTTTCCCATATTCCTATCTACCCTTTCAAAGATTGCAAATTAAAAAAACTCTGGTCAACCTATAAGACTTTTCAATGTCATAAGATGAACCTATGAATGCTTCCTCCTGCTTTCTATCCTTTCTGTGATAACCCTGGTTCTGGCATGGAGCATATCTCTTTAGACCATTGGGATGAGTCCCAGCTGGAGCCTTCTATTCAAAGTTTTAGACCACTTTATTCTCATGCTTGCTATTGCCAAGAATATCCCAGTGCTCAGCAGATGGTCTGAAACTAAGAGTACAAGTTGTGTTCTAAAGTAAAAGTTTTTAAACTCTCAGTAAGATGAAATCTAGGAGTAAACTAGATCAACCAGCCAACATTCCATGAGAGCAAAGTTGGCCTAGGATTCATTGGTATTTCAGTAGGATTGCCAGTGAGACAGCAATGGTAATTCAACCATCCAAAGCCAGACTCGAAGTGAAAGGATTGCAGATGGATGACCTTTGAATGACGAGAAATGTGAAAGTATCAGGCAAGGCCAACCATCAGGCCAATCAATCATCGATGCTCTCAGCCTTAGTCAGGAAATCTTCTGTTTGCTGTGGGGAAGAGTCAGTGTGGAGACACATCAGTGGTCAAAGCAGTGAGAATAGGTGACTGCTGAGTACTCAGCCCTAAGCAGGACAACTTCATTATCCTCTGTTCTACTAAAGCTCAGGGAACTTGGTGAAGAGGTGGGTGGGATAAGCGTTGAAAGACATGAAGGAGTGCTGGGAAATGTCTTCTGGACATGATAGGGTGGCTGTACCCATGAACTCAAAACAGCTGTGGTGACCTGCCTAAGTCCAACACATATGGGGTCTGTGGATACCCCATAATGATGGTGGAGGGACTCATGAGGCCCACCCCTCCCTGAGGAAATATGGCTGTTAAAGTTTGCTGAGGAGAGAGTCATATTCCTCAGTGGCCTAGGCACTGGTCAATTGACCTTACTCAAATAAATAACACCCCCGCCCATGCTGAGTCAAGCAACCCTAATTAAGTGCAGTGAGGAACAAAAACATCAAAGATGTGAGGACACAGGGAACCTGTTGAGAAGAGGTTGAATGAGACAGGAAGGGTGATGAGGCCGAATAATAGATAGAATAGGATCAAAGTGCATTATGTATATATGAGTATCAAGTTGTGAAAGAATAAACAAAATATAAAAGAAAAGAAGGAAGAAAAAAGAAAAAATTGTTGAGATGAGAAAGAAAGAAATGAACAACTTTGGACAATTAGAAATACAAACTTTGACTCACCTTGAAGTTGAAGGTTGTAGTTTGCCCATGCTGGGTAGACAGCTCTTTCTTCTCATCCCCAGTGACAGCTTGGAAGCTTCATCCAAGGCTGGATCATCTCTTTTGCTTGCTCAGAAGTACAGCAAATCTCCAGGATGAAGCAGAACATCTGGCAACTGTTCCTAGAGGGCTCCTGGAACCACCTGCTGGCTTTTGTCATTCTTCCACATCTCAACACATAGATTTTCTGATGTCCCACTCACATTCAGATCTGGTAGTTTTCACCTGGTGAGGTAGAACAGCAAGGACTGTGTGCTGCAGGTGTGTGTGTGTGTGTGTGTGTGTGTGTGTGTGTGTGTGTGTGTGTGTATGTTCACTAGAGGAAAACTTGAAAGAGAAACTGTAGCTCCAGTCTCATGGGTAAACAGAAACGATGCCACTAAAGCTGTTACAGAGCAAAGCAGAAATACAATTATTTGAAGTACTTAAGTTATATATCATTGTCTTTAAGAACATATGGAAGGTTGTTCACTACAACACTTTCTACACTACTTTCTGCGAGGGATTATGAAGTGAACATCACTGTTGTTAACATATGGAAGTTAGTCTCTTGAAACAGACTTTTAAGTTCCCTGTGTATTGACTTAAATATTGTACTCTACTGACCTGGTCATTACCACACTTACTTAGAAAACCAAATTATGGTTCTTCATCAGCATTATCTCTGTAAGACAGGAACTATGCCTGTCTCTCCCACCACAAATGATAAGTGATTTAATAAGACAAAACCAAAATGCGTGGATGCATTGTTTTCCAAGGAAGCAGATCTTCCTAGAGCAATAGGCAATGTGTTTGTCAGGCTCTAATGCCTGCTTTCCATTGTTACCAGGCTATGATAAAAAGCCCCCAAACAGTCACTTGGGATACTGCTAAGACTTTTTCAATAAGAAAATAAAGAATAAATACTAACACTGTTTAAATGATTTGGGAAAAATATACAGGCAATTAATTAATTATGTGAAAGGTTAAATATGTGGAGTTTGGGAGATTGGGGTTTTTTGGCTGGTTTTGGGTGATATACAAGGACATAATTATGGAAGCTACTTTCAGTATCAGTTAAATAAATATTTATATAGCACCATCATGAATCAGAACTCTTGGTGTTTCTTTTGACTGGCTTAGTGAAGTGAAGCATTCCCAGTCCTGCACTGATGAATTGTGTGACTTGTAGAAGTATAAACATCTTGAAAGAGAGGTCATTGATCTGTACTTTCCAGAGTACCCTGTTTTCNCCCTGATAGGAACACTAGTAATATCCTTAGCCTTCATGTTGTGTTTGGCTGCTGTTGTCCTATAACTTTTTCAATTTTTTGATTGTGGTAAAAATTCACATCACTGAATTTACAACCACAATCACTTTTCTTGTATGATTCAGTGTTAGGACATACAGTGATAATGTGACCACCATTGTCTATACTTTGCATCTTACAATATTGAAACTTCAAATTCATTAAATATGAACTCCACTTTCCTCTCTTATTAAGGTCTAAGGTAGCCACTATTCTAGGTTTTGTGTTTATGATTTTGACTATTCCAAGTTTCTCATAAAAGCTGGATTATGCAGTGTTAGGATTTTGTCACTGGTTTATTTCACTTAGCATAATGCCTTCAAGTCCATTCATATTGCAGCACAAATCAGAATTCATGTCTGTTTTTACATGAATAATAGTCCCCTGTGTGTATGATAATTTTGCTATTTTTCCATCATATTAATTTGAGATGTTTCCATGTTTTGCTTACTATAAACAATAGTCTTGTTAATATATATTTATACATAATCTTGGGAACATCCTTTCAAGAGACTCTTTTCAGCTCTTTTAGGTGCATACTCAGAATTGCTACATCATATGGAAATCCAATTTTAAGTTTTTTATGCATTTGCCATACTGTTTTTCATTATGCCTGCTCCATTTTACATTCACTCCAACAGTGCTCCAGGATTCTAATTTCTCAACATCCTCATAAAAAATGTTATGTACTTGTTTTCTTTTATAATGGCTACCCTACTGGGTTATAGGAAGAATCTGATTGTGGTTTAGATTAGTGTTTGTTTAATGATTAACAGTATCGAATGCTTTTATTTGTTTCTTGACCATTGTATAACGTCTTTGGAGAAACGCCTATTTAAGCCCCGGGCTCAGATTTGAATTGGATTATCTCTGCTGTTCAGTTTAAGGAGTTCTCAACATATTCATGACATGAATGCCTTGCTAGATATGTGATGTATGAATGTTTTAGCTCATTTTGTGTATCTCTTTTTCTCTATTGCTTTATTTTTAGGTTCTAAGATTTCAAATTTCCATGAATTCCAATGCACTTTTCTTCTATTGTCTGTGTTTTCAGCATTGTATTAAAGAAAGTGTGGTCAAGCCCAGGGTGTCCTCTNTTTTCTTCTAGGGAATTTCAAGTTTCAGAATTTGTATTTAGCTATGTGATTCAGCTTGAGTCAATCTTTATATAGTGTATTAGGTTAGAGCAAGCTTTTTTCCTTTGGAGTGTGCATTCCTGTTTTCCCAACACTGAAATGGTTCCCTTCTCCTTCATTGTTTGACATCTGTAGGAGAAGATTGGGGTTAGTCCTGGAAGATGGCTCAGGTGGCAACGTACTTGCTGTGCGAGCATGAGTACCTTAGTTCAGATCCCCACCCCTCACTTGAAAAGTCAGAGTTGTGGCATGTGCTTGTAATCCCAGTAACATGCAGGTGGCTACAGGGGATCCCTGACCTTGCTAGACAACTAGCCTAGCTGAAAAGATGAGCTCCAGATTCAATGAGACACTCTGTCTCAAAAATAAAATAGGAAATGGCTGAGGAAGAGATTCAACATTGACCTCTGGCTTCCATATGCACACACACACACACACACACACAAGAGGAAGGTTTATTTCTGATCTCTCTATGTGGCTGGTCTATATGACTACCCTTTTGGAAGTACCACACTGTTTTGATTATTGTAGATGTGTAGGTTTTGATATAAAAATGTGAATGTTGAAGCTTCATTATATTTTTACAAGTTTATTTTTTCTTTTTCTTTGTCTGTACTGGGACCCATAAAATTCCCTTATAAGTTTAAAATGCTTTTTCTATTTCTGCAAAACACATGATTGCAATTTTGGTGGGGATTGCATTGAATCTATACATTGGTTTAAATAATATTGACATTTTAACAATATTAAGTGTTACTATTAATGAAAAG
>LZPO01066505.1:58623-86248 GCA_001675575.1 Neotoma lepida
GGCCAGACAATACATGACAAATTCATCCTCAGAAAAATAGTGCATTTTAATTTCTTTCTTTTGTTGACTTGTAAGAAAATATTTTTTCTGTTTCTTTTTTTGTAACCTCTCAATTATTTGGAATATGAGCCTGAGGAATCATAGCCAAGGCTAAAGGTACAAATGTCATTGTTTTCTTGAGCCTACAGAAGCTTCTCAAAAGCAACAAGTCCTAGGAAAAACAGGGCCAGGTTAGTCTTCCAGAATATTCTAATAGAATAAATAAGAAAAAGTAAGAGTCTGGCTTNCAGAAATGACAAAATACAGAAGGATCAGAGCAGATGAACAATGGGACATAGGAGCTGGAGAGACAACTCAGCAGTTAAGAGTACTGGATGCTCTTGCAGAGGAGCTGGGTTTGGTTCTCAGCACCCACCCGGCTGCTCACAGCTTATCCCTACCTCTAGTTCCAGGAGCTCTGACACCCTCTTCTGGCCTCTACAGGCATCAGGCATGCACTCAGTGCACATATATACATGCAGGCAAAGGATACATAAAATGAAAATAAAACTTTAATAAAAGGGAAAGAGGAATAAAGGCAGAAAAGAAGAGCTCACCTCCAAACCTTCCTAGCAGGCTTCAGTTTTGAACATGGACAAGGAGATTCCATTCACCACAAACTTCTGGAAGACGGTGTTAGTCCATTAGGAAGAAATGAAATGAATTGAAAAGACTCAGAACTACATCAAATACAAATGGTGGCAATATTATACAGAACCTAAAATTTTCAGTAGAATGATTTAAAAGCAACATATAAGGATAAATAGCCCTTGACACTTTGCAGATCTTCTGGTATATACTTTGGCTTTCATATTTGCTCCAGGAGTGTCCACCATGACCACATAGAGTCCATTATCCTACATCTGAAATCATCTTAAAATCATAAAAGACTCAGCACTGACACATAACAGCTCCGATTTCCTTCCCCTTATGTCACCATACTATTCCATAAGATGACAAACAGCAATGCCATCCATGGACTGTTCCTGGATGGTGTTGCTAATCTTNGGTTGACCAGTGAGGTATGGAAGAGCCTGGGCATGAATGAGTTTGTTACCTGAGCCTGTCACTGAAGCAGTAGCCTCTCTTACAACAATGGCTGTTACTTTTTCTGGAAAAGTGAAANGAAACAAACAAACAAAAAAATGGCTGTCATAAGAAAGCATCACAGTATTGTCTAATGGCCGCTCTGGAGTCCCATTCAAATTCAGAGCAAATGGAAAACAATAGCATTGTAGGAAAAAACATTCTTTCAAGGAAAGAAAGGGAGTTAAATTTACTTTGAAATAACCCCTGTGTGTCATAAGGAGTTTGGCTTATTCATTACTGTTCCAATTCTGACATGACAGAGCTGTCATAACCATCCAAGGTCCATTTGCAAGGTGACAGAAAATGTAAGAGAACACACTCTAGAGAAGAGTGATGAGTGGTGCTGTGAGAATNCCTCCCAGGGGAGCCATAAGCAGCAACTCCTCCTCCTCAGAAGGTCCCAATGACAAACCAAAGTCAGATCCCACCAGAGTTCACCCTGGAGAACCAATGAGTTTATTGGTCTTACTTACAGAGAATGGAGGAAGAATTATGAACAATAAATCTAGCCTCAGGGTATCTGACACCCTATTCTCTCTTCCTCAGGCACCTGCATTCATACACACACACACACACACACACCAAAAAGTAATGAAAATAAATATTTTTACAATATTTATCCCTTCAAACTTCCCATATACCCCTTTTCACTCTCTTTCAAATTCATAGCCTCTTTCTTCATTAATTGTTGTTACATGCATATATATATATATATATATATATACATAAATATTCCTAAATATAGCCTCCTCAGTCTGTCTGGTACTTACATGTATGTTCTCAAGGCTGGCCATTTGGTATTGAATAATCAACTAATGTGCTTTTCCCTGGGGAAGAAGATTTCTCCTAATCTCAGCATTCCTTAGTTGCCTATAGTTCTTTGTGTGGGGTTGAGACCTCGTGGGCTTCTCACAACCATTTTGTCATATCTATTGTTGTCACTGTTCAGCTCATATTTAGTCAATCACGTTGATAAGACTTTACAGGTGTTACTTCTGATGTTACTGGAGACACAACCTCACAGCAAACTCCCAGATCCTCTGTCCCTTACAATCTTTTCTCCAATGTTCCTTGAGTCTTAGGTGCAGTAGTGTTCTACAGATGTACCTGAGCTCTACAACTCTGTATTTTGATTGGTTGTGGTTTTCTGTACTGGTCTCCATCTGTTGCAAAGTGAAGTTAAAGAAATTCTCTGTGTGTCCCTTTCTTTTCCTCCTCTCTTTCTCACTTCTCTCCACCCCCTCTTCCTACTTTCTACCCTTCTTTTTCAAAACAGAAGGTAGCCTGACTGCTGTCTTATTAGTATGTTAGTGAGGGTGAGTTTGAATGAAGTTATCTGAATGATGTGGACAGTGACTCAAATCTTCCGGTCTATTGGAATATTATATATTTTAAACTTGTAACAAGAGAAGGAGCAGAGACTTCAAAGGGAAACATGCTTTTCCAGTCATAGTCAAAACAAAATCAGGCAGAAGAAATCTTTGTATGTCATCTATAAAATGAATTTGTTGTAGGAAATCCTACTTTCAAGTAGTCCAAATGACAGTCCCTTTGTTATATATTTAAAAAATACATAGTGTCTTTTGTGTAGAATTCTATTCTTTTTTTGGTATATATATTTTTTTATTAAAAAGATTTTCCACTACTTTTACATACCAACCTCAGATCCCCCACTCAACCCACCCCCCATTCCCACCTCCTCCAAGACAAGGTCTCCCATGGAGAGTCTCCAGAGCCTTAGAATTCTATTCTATGCTCAATTTAAGATGATTCTTGATAAGTTAAGGGCTTAAAAGATGAACTATAAAGGTCATGTTAGGAGTCAGAGACACTACCTACATCAGTATTTTAGAAGAAAAATGGTAACAGATAGAGTCTGAGACTCTAAAACACCTGTTTCTATTTGGCTTTCTTCTCCAATCCAATCTGGGGATGAAAGGAGAAATCTATATACAAAAAAAAGTATGATTGAGACACTTAAAAACATCTTGTACTCTGTAGCCTTGAAGGAAATGGCAAGGGAGCAAGCCACCTTTGCTACATTTCCATTCATAGTATGAAGTATATGTCCCATTGGCAACTCCTTTGGCTGTTCTGTATTATTCAGACTTCTGCCTAGTACTGTTTTTCTATCAATTTCCTTGCATATAGCCAGTAAGAAACTAAAATTATCTGGGTTTGTTGTTGGCACAGAAATGTTACTGACATTGTACAAAGATGGTTTGAACTTTTAAAAATTCCCTATAATAAACTCATAAACCCTCTGGTGAAAAGAAAACTCCCATGAAAAAGAAAAAGAGGCCTTTAAATGAATGATGGTTGATGATGTCATGATGATACCGTAGACATATTTGCTTTTTCTGGAAATGGACTTTACCTTATAGTTACTTTCTAAAAGGTTTTGTATCTCCTAGCAAGCTAGATTCTTAGAGACCCAAAAAAATGTATGTTAATTATGTTTGGGCGCATTTTTGAGCACTGAGCATAACATCGAGCAACTTCCAATGAGAAACTTCTGGAATTCAGTTGGAAATCACCATAGGAACACATACAGGCTTCACAGACGTATCTTGTTGTTCTCTCAAAGGATGGGGTTTAGGCTGTTTTCTAGGTTTTTTCAGGAGAACAGAAGTGGAGAATAAACTCTGAAGAAAGTTCCTCCCACACTCCAGGCCCTGCTCATGTTGCCCATTCTGGCTTGGCCTAAATAAATTCTCACATCAACTGGTAGTACTTGAATGAAAGGTCGGCATTCCATTCTACAAAGTCAAACAAAGTCCTGAGAATAAACATAGGGTTGATACCCATCATTCTCACTTTTGGGGCTTTGAGGCAATTGTAAGTGTGATTTATTATGTTATTTGTTCTCTACTATAGTGTTCTGCTGCTGTGCTACAGCAATTGTACATGTAAATGTGTAATAACTTGAAACATCGAGCTATTTGAAATAACAGACCTACCACCCCATTGACTACTGAGTTTGAATATCCATTGATAAGAATAAATATGGTTTTGCTACCCAGGAAAAAAAAAAACCTTATTGAACAGTTTTCTTTCATAGCCATTTTTACACCTGAAACCTAGAATCCAGCACTTAACTTATTTCTTAGCATCTAAAGCAAAATGAGAAGAGGAAGGTCCCTTGCATGCAGCATTCTTCCATATAAATGAGAAAAGAGATTGCCTTTATTCATGTTGAAAACAAAGTCACCAGAGAGAATTGTTAATGCTCCTGGAAGGTGAAGGGAATGTTGGTTTTAGAACAAGGACATCTGCCTTCCATGTTTTGCTCTCTGCCTCCAGCATTGTCTNAAAAAANGTCGCAAGGCTAGAATACAATATGCATGTGAAATCTGTTCACTAATTTATACTCTTCTGAAGAATGATGTTATATCCAGAGACATAAACATTTTATGTATCAATAGACTATACTATATATGTAAATATGTTGCTATATATAAATATAAAATATATTTAAGATTGTACTCAAATTTATATTTCTGAAGTTCCTCAATAGCATTTTAAGCCCCTAGCACAGGGACACCACTACTATAAGTTCACAAACAAGTAAATTTCACATATTACANAATCAACTCTCTCCAAAGCAAAGCAATAATAATAGCTATGCTATGATCTTATTTTTTATTACTCATGATTTATTAGAGGACTGGGCTTGGGCATGTGAAGTCTCATGTAACAATTATAAGGAGTTGTAGCAATTTCTATTGCAGTTATTGGCAATATAGTACCAGAAGTGTTCTAATAGTTCAAGCTAAGCTAGCTCATCCTTNTAAGAACTACATGTTTCTCAATAGCATAGAATAGTCGGGAACTGCCACTTTTAATGGGAATGTGATGAAAAGTTTTGTTTTCATATCTCTTAATTCAGTGTTATTGCCATTAATGAACTCCAGCTCCATGTAAGAACAAATAAACACAAAGCAAAACAAAGATCCCACAGGGACAGCTTATACCCATCTCAGCTCTCTAGGAGCACCTTCAGAAAGAGACTTTAGCAGGCACACACTCAAAGAGTAAAATGTTCACCGTGTACCATGATTTCATATTGCTGCTGCTATCTACTCAAGATCAAGTTTTATTGGCACTAGAGAAAAATGTATGCATCCAGGATAGCAAAGATTGTACCATCAAAAACTAAAATATCCATGGATTGAGAGATGACTCAGTCAGTAAAGTAACTGCCATGGAAATCTGAAGCTGTAATTTCAGATAATTAGTGCTCTCATAAAGGGCAGGCTTGTTTGTGCACATCTGTTGCCCGGTGGTTGAGTTTGGGGGTTGGGCGACTCTTCGCCTGCTGTTGACCAGTTAGTGTGGCCCATCAGTGAGCTCTGTGTTCTGTGAGAGATCCTGTCTCAAAAGATAATGTGGAAAGTAAAAGTGGAAGACATCCAACTTGCCTACACACACACACACACACACCTGTCTCTTATACACATCTAGATGTGTATAAGAGACAGGTCAATAGTCATGGGTGAGGAAGAGCTCATAAGACCCATCCCTTACTGCTGAATTATTGGCTAGCCTTGTAATTCCAAGACAGTCAGAATTACATAGAGAGACCCTGTCTCAACACACACACACACACACACACACACACACACACACACACACACGTACGTCACACACACACACACACATACATCACACACACACTCACACACACATACGTCACACAAATACATACAAAGCATCCTTGTACTGTGTCACTGCCTTCATGACATTTTTGGTTCCATTTTGTTTGTTTGTTTGTTTTGAACTAATTGCAATACTGATAACAAATTTTTTCAACAATGTCCCCAAGTGCCAGCAAAATCTGCAGAATTATGTGTAAAGTGGAGAGAGGCCAGGGTGTTGGTTATCACAGCAATGGTTCATGATATTTGGATAGATTCTTAAGAGATTCTGAGAATCCCAGCTCTCAGATGCGCTTCGGAAGATCATCTAATCCACCTCCTAACTCTGTCCTCTCTGCTCTCAGTCTCCACCTAAATTAGACAGTGGCTATTCCAATACATCCCTCATTATCCCAGGAGAATATCAACTAATGATTTTATACCCTGGAATTATTTCACCCAGTCAAGCATCTAGGTTTAAGAAAATTCCTTCTGTTTAAAATGATTATCCAGTATAATAAAAGAGAAAAAACCCACAGAGAGTGAAGCCAGATTCAAGTCTACCGCCTATAAATGAATAAGAGTCCATGAACATAATTGAAAGTGGCTCTGGAGAAAATGCCTCCCAAGACCCAAGCACTCATTCTCACTGATGCCACAAACCTTTCACATGTGCTCAGTTTCCCTGTTTGAAACATTGCTCATCATCAGTGAAGAAAGTCTGTGGTCTAGCTCAACTGAGAGCCATCTTTAGCCAGATCCTGATGTGAATACTAGTCTAGGTTAACCACACCCTTTCTGTATTGTCACATCTTCTTCCTGGATATTTTTATAAGAAACACATTCGTTGTTAAGTTTTCCCATTACCAAAATTAATAGTAAGTTCTTTGCCTTAAGCTTCATTCTGGTTCAAAGAGAACATCCCAATCTATTGTTCATTTTAAATTCTCCATTTCAAATTTTTTTCACAGTTCTTTTTCCTTTTGAAATGAAATTTGCATACATTGAAATGCACACATCTTAAGTATACAGATCTAGGCATTTTGCAAATGGCATACACTTGTGTAACTCATCCCCCATCGAAATGTAGGGCTTTTTATTCCCTCAAAAAGACTTAACATGCTGTTCCATCTGAATTCTCAACACCAAAAGCAAAAAACAAAAAAACCCAAAACCTTTCACTTTGTTTTATCACAGATGAGCTTTGTTTGTCATAAGATTTTATATATATATATATATGTATGTATATATATGGAATTATGCACATACACACATGCTTTCACATATAATATGTAACTCAGGGTATAATCATCATATCTGACTTCTTTCCCTTCCCGTAATTGTTATGCATTTCTTCATGTTGATATATTTCTTTTTATTGAAGAGCATTCTATATTTTGAGTGCACAAAAATTTAGTTGCTTTCCTGTTGATAAAAAGTTACATGGTTTCCCAGTTGTTTGCTGCTATAAATAGAGACGCTGCTAGCACTTTTACTGGAGCATTTATGTGGATATGTTTTTATTTTTCTCTGGTAAAATTTGTCTTGAAACAAAAATTTTGGAATATATATATTTATATTCATATATATGAATATATATATTTATATTCATATATATATATTTAACTCTATGAGCTGTCAAACTATTTTCCAAATTTCCTTCACTATTTTCTCCCTTGGGGCTAATATATGACAACTACATTTGTTCTCCAATCTTGCCAAAACTGGTACCAAATACTTTTAAATTTTAGTCTTTCTAGAAGATTCGTAATGGCATCTCATCAGAGATTTGATATTTGATTTCTGATAGCATTATGTCTGTTTGCCTATTAATCATGTTTCCCATAAATCTACCTATTGCCTGTATACTTAACTAAATTTGGATTGTTTTAGTTCTTGTCTATTCGACTAAATTTTAGTGTGATAAATATTATCTGCATGTTTGCATGTGTAATTTTCTTAAAATTTTATTTTGAAGACAAGAATTTAAAATTTGAGTTAAGCACAACTTATTATTTTCTGCTATATTTATTCTCCTCCATGTTATATCTAAGAAATGTTTGCCCAACTGTGCCCAAAGACCCCATGCTTCTTCTAGAAGTTATATAGTATTTGGTTTTATTTTTGGTCCATATTTCCCTTGAAATTTTGTGTAGATTGGCAAACAAGGTTTGAGGATTATTTTGCTTTCACATGCAGATTCACATACGGAGAAAATGCTGGGTGAAAGTGGCTGCATTTTCATTGAATTGCTGTTCTGAATTGTTCTGATAGCATCATAAAAATCAGTTTGTACAACTGGGAAAAGTTGAGCATGACCTGAAAAGAAGATGTGGACATAAGAAGGTAGATGGTCTGGGGATCTGTCCAATGGTGGACATTTAAGTTCATTTTGTGTCTTGGCTATTGTGGAAAATGCAGGGATGATCTCAAGAGTACAGATATCTCTTTGACATTTTGAATTCATTTCCTTCGGTCATATATGCAATAGTGGGATTGCTGGCTCATGGACAATCATATTTTTAATTCTGGAAGGAATCTTCATATTGCTCTCTTCAATGGCTCTAATAAATACTCCCAACCTATTATACAGCAAGAATTCCTTTCTTCACATTATTATAGGTGTCTTTTGTCATATGGTATGGCCACTCCAATAGTTGAAAGGTGACACTCATCATGGTTTTAACTCTCCTTGTGTGATGATTAGGGATAATGTATAATTTATTCAATATATGCTTTCACCATTTGTATGTATTTTTCAACAAATGTCTGTTCAGGAGTTGGAGATACAACTCAGTATTTAAGCATGTCTGCAGCATAATCGTAAGAATCACGGCATCAGTAGAGCTTCCTGCAAATGTGTAGAACTCCAGCTCTGAGAGACCCAATGCCTTCTTCTGACCTCCATACATATGAAGATACTCATAGCTGGACACATAGACATACATACAAACAAACTATAAATCTTTTCTAAGATTTTGACAGAATGCCCATATTATTGCTTTTGCATATTTTAAGGAAATGATTTGCTCCTTTGCAATGATAATCCCCTACTAGATGATGATTTGAAGACAGTTTTGTACTGTTCTGCCAATAGTCTCTTCAATCTCTCACTTGTTCTCTTCCTATGCAGAAACATTGTATTGTGGCTTTTATTCCCTGGGCTTTTGGATATTTATCTCACAATTCACTGTCCAGACATGGCTGTAAAATATTCACCTCTGTTTCCTTTTTAGAGTCTCATAGGTTTGTGTCTAATCTTCAAATTTTTAATCCATTTCAACTTGGTGTGTCTGATGTGAGAAAGGGTCTAATTTCATTCTTGTGCGTGTATATATCTTGTTTCTCCAATACTATTGTTTTTAAAGAGACCTCTTTCTGTTGTGGGTGGTTGAAACCTATTATGAAAAGTAGTTGGCTGTAAGTGTTTTCACCAGAGACTTCTTCCCTCATCTGTTGGTCTTCGTGCCTGTTTTTAAGCCAGTACAATGCTATTTGGGTATAGTGTAGTTCTGATGTGTGTGTGTGTGTGTGTGTGTGTGTGTGTGTGTGCGCGCGCGCACATGCGTACATGTATGCATGCATGCAGGGGGCTACACCAGTTAAAAATGTAAAATGATCTATGGTATTATAACAGAATTTTCATTTCTTTGTATAATAGTTTCCTATTAGTATATAAAAAGACTGTGAGTTTTTATGTGTTGATTTTGGATCCTGCAACTTCAATGAATTAATTCTCATAGTCCTGGCCTATAGACTTTAGAATGTCACTGTGCATAGGACTGTGTCATCTCCCAACAGGGAGATGTTAACGTACTCTTATTCCATTTAGACTCCTTTAATTTCTTACTCTGGCTCACACCTGCAGTACTATATTCAAGAGACACTGCACATTTCTGCTCGCTTGCCCTGCTCTGCATCTTACAGGAAAAAATTTCAGGTAATATGAATTATGGTTTATTACTTCTACTATGTTTATGGTACTGAGGTAAATTCATTCTACACCTAGATCTCGGAGAGATGTTTAAAAATTATTTAAATTTTTTCATACATCGTATTTTGGTTATAATCTTCCTCTCCAGCTCCTTCCAGATCCCATCTACATCTCTACCCTCTCAACTTCACGTTCTTTCTTTCTCTCTTAAAAATTTCACAAAAAATCAGTGAGGGGGGAATCAAAAAATGTAAAAATTACAATCAAAACAGACAAATTAAAAATAAATAAAATTGATAAGACAAATACCAAAAAAATGCACACATACATACACACACACACACACACACATACACACACTGTGGAGTTCACTTTGTGTTGGGAAACTAGTCTTGGGCATGGGATTTACTCTAGAGTGTGGTTGATATACACAGTGACACTCTCTTAGAGAAAACTGATTTTCCCTTCCCTAGGAGGAATTGAAAATAACTTTTTGGTCAGGGATGGAATTTTGTGTTTGATTCCTTTTCTCAGTGCTGGGATTCTGTCTGGTTTGATCCTATGTAGGTCCTGTGCATGCTGTCACAGTCTCTGTGACTTCTTATGTGCATCACCCCTGTTGTGTTTGAAGACGCTATTTTCTTGGAGCCATCCATCACCTCGGGCTCTTACAATCTTCCCACCTTCTCATCCACACAGATCCCTGAACCTTAAGGGGAGGGTTTGATAAAGACATCTCATTTCTCATTTAGGACTGAGTGCTCCAAAGTCTCTCCCTCTCTGCACATTGTCCAGTAGTGGGACTCTTTGTTAATGACCATCTACCACAAGAAGCAGCTTCTCTCATGAGAGCTGAGCAATGCTCTTCTCTGTAAGTATAGGAACGTGTCATTTCATTAAGAAATGATGGTAAGATTTGTGAATGCTTTTTCTATGCCTATGGAAATCATGTGGCTTTTGTCTTTTTTTTCTTGTCAATGTGATGTGGCATTTACATTTTGATCCAGCGTATAGATCAAGTCTTGTATTTCCTTTGCTATTTTCTGTCAGAATGGTCTGTCTGTCGTTGAAAGGAGACTGTTGAAGTCTGTTACTATTGTTGTATTGCAGTCCACCCCTCTCTTGAGGTCTATCAATACTTGCTGTACATCTTTAGCTAACTTTATTATCTGTTACACCCTCTCACTGCACTGGCTCCCTTGTTTTATATAATGGCTTTCTTGTTTTTATAATAGTCTGCTTTTATTTAAAAATTGTTTTCTATGACATAGATGCTGGAATCACCACTCCCTTCTTGTTTTCATTGGCATGGACTATCTTTTCCATCCCTTCGCTTTGAGTTTCTCTGGGTCTTATAGATGAAGGGAGTCTCTGATAGGCAGTATATATTGGGCCTTTTAAATAATGTTTATCAATTCATCCACTGTATCTTTTTGAGTGGGGTATCTGTATTTAAGCTTATCACTGAAAGGTAAAACTTTCATCCTGCTGTTTTCTAAAGTTTTGGTTTCTTTCTTCCTTCTCTGCTATCTTCCTTTAAAGTTAAATTCTGTCTCCCTCCCTCCCCTGCCTGGTCCCTCCCTCTTTCCCCATGGTCTTCCTAAGTAACTCAGGTTGATCTCAAACTCATGGTTCTCTTGCCTCCTCTTCTTTAGTACTTGAATTACAAGTGTGGGACACTGCACCCAGCTAGGTTTTTCTTTAATGGCTTGTTTTGAGCTTCATTTTGTTTTTGTTATTGGTCTATGCGTCTGTTTCATGTTTGTACTCTCTCATTACTGTGTAGCTTTCAAAAGCTCCTACAATTAAAACAGTGTATTTTAAGCTAATGAGCAGTTTTAAATTTGATGACAAAAAAAAAGAAAAGCCTCTACCAATTCCAATTCCTATCTTGTTTTGAATTTAGAATATTAAAATTTATATTGTCTTAGACTGGATCTTAAGAATTATTCTAGCTATTAATATTTCAATAATTTTCTATTTTCACCTTAATAGTAAAAACGGTGACTTTCCAGCACCATTTCACAGCACCAGGCACTGGATTTGACTCTGTATTTTAAACAATGAGGTCTGTGCTCTCAAGTTCCTAATGAACATTCTTTCCTTTAGCTTGGAGGATTTCCTTCCTCATTTCTTCCAAGCCAGGTCTAGTGGTGATGGAATCTAAGGCTGGCTTTTCTCTTCTTTCCTTTTCTTTCCTTCTGTTCTGGAAAAGCCTTTATTTCTCCTGGTTTCTGGGAGACAGCTTTTCTCCTGGTTTCTGGGAGACAGCTTTCCAGGGAAGAGTTTTCTTGCTTGACAGATTTGTTGTTGTTGTTGTAGTCTTTCAGCACTTTGACTATATGCCCCACTCTCTCTTGCTGTGTGTTCCATGCTGGGAAGTCTGCTGCTAAGGACACATGACCACCTTATTTGCTTCTTTTCTCAGTCTGCTTTCCAGAGCCTCTTTTTATCTTTGACTGCTGATGGTTGTACTCAGGGTTACTTGAATTGCTACTGGGTAGACGTCTAACTTTCCACTTCCCAGTAATCGGGTTAGTAATGGTTGAGGCTTCTAAAGTTGATATTAAATCCCCATTATGAGTTGTTAGTAGGATTTAAGCTGCATCTAGTGAAGATGTGTAGAGGTAGAATTTTGGATAGGTGGTTAGGGCTGGGTAGGTAATTGGGCTTGAGAAAGAATGAGAGACAGGCCTGCATGCTCCCTGTCTCTACGATGTAATATCCCATGTTACCTCAGGACAGTCATCCTCAGGAGCCTCTCACCAAAGTGATACTTCCTGCTACACATAAGGCAAAACAAATCTCTTTTCTCTTAAAAAAAAGATTTATTTTAGATATTATGGTATAACTACATCATCCTTACCTTCCCTTTCCTCCCTCCAAACACTCTCATGTGCTCCTCCTTGTTCTCCTTCAAATTTATGGCCTAGTTTTCATTAACTGTTATTACATACATATGTATGTCTACATACATATACATTCCTAAATATAACCTGCTCAGACTGTATAATGTTACTTATGTATGTTTTCAGGGCTGACCATTTGGCATTAGATAACCAGTTATTGCATTCTTCCCTGGGGAAGACTATTTCTCCTGTTCTCAGCATCCCTTAGCTCTCTCTCTGTGTAGGGTTGAGGTCTCCATGGTATTGGGTTGTTAGCAATACAAATGCAAATACAAATACAAAATGAACTAATGCACCTGAATATTTACATAGTTTCTCCAGGTTTGGGATTCTACCCCTCAGAATCTTGCTATGTATCCCTTGATGGCATCAAACTTGCAGCAATCCTCCTGTCTCTACCTCCCAAGGACAGGGATGACAGGGTAAGCCACCCAGCTGCTGCTCTAACTCCTTCCATAAGGTCTTATTCTCTGCTTTTCCTTTTCCTTCCTGGGTTCTGGTGAAGGGACAGTTTGCTCTCTCTCACTGCTGCCAAAAAAAAAAAAAATCCCATAAGCCTTTCCATTCATCTTCATACTATTTTCTGCTCTAAATGTGTATTTTCCCAGACCCCTTTGTCTTAACTAGTCTGCTCTTAATGCTCTAGTCTGCTGTTTTTTTTTTTCCATTTCATCCACTGTATTTTTAGCTCTGAAATTTAATTTATTATTTAATTTCCCCCATTACATCTTTCATTTTGGCTCTCCCTCACCTCACGGAATCAAGTTCACTGAGCTTCTTTCAAAGATCTAGTTTCATCCTTTTCAGTTGGCTCATAACCGCCTCCCCACCTCAGTTTACACTGCTTTATTTTGTCTGTTTGGCACTGCCAGGCTTCCCTGGTAGTTCTTGATCCTCGTGAGCAAACATCAGGGTCAGAGCGTTTGAAGGAGTAGGTGCCGCTCCAGTGTTCACAACTGGATTTGCTTGGGAAAGTCTTGCGGCAGGCATGACACTTTGGCATTCTAGAAATCCTGTGGCTGGTGTTTCTCTGCCAAGAGCTTATGATTTAATATAGCAAATGCAGTGCTGGTGGGCCAGAAGCCCAGGGAAGACCCTTTCTGTGCCATGCCCTGTAATGCTTGACACAGTGGCTGCTGGGTTTTGACTGAGCTTTGTGTTGCTGGTGTTCGTAACCAGTGGTGCATGCCAGAAACTGAACTTGCCATACAACCCTGGGGCTGTGTGGTACCACCTGGCACTGGCCTGAGTTACTGGTGTGGAAGCTAGAGCTATGTGGTTATCCCAGTGCTGGCTTTTACAAAGAAGGGCCTGTTGGTGAGATACAGGGCAAAATCCTATGCTCATTTCCCTCTTTCACTCAAGCAGAAGATATTTTTCTGGGTACTGTGACTCCTGGGGTTGGGATAAAGATGATGTGGAGAATGTAAAACTGTCCTTCCTACCTTCGTCAATGTGTCATATCTTGTTATGTGCTACAGCCAGGTACTCATTAGAGAGTCTCTTGCCCTCCTTCTCCCTACACCATGTGCTACTTTAATGTTCTTATTTGCCATTTCTGAGTTCCCTTTACCAGAGTATCTTTTCAAGACCTTTTTTTTTTTTTTTCATTTAAAAGTTGCTTGTTCCTCACTGTGAGTTTGGAGTTCATGTACAAATGATTTATATATTTTAGGTGCATATATCTTCTTGGATATATGATTTGTAAACTTTCTCCAGTCTGAAGTTTGTCTTTTTATATTCTGAGCAATGTATTTCACAGTGCAGAAATTTTTAATTGTTTTGAAGTCAATCTGTGAGTTTTACTCCTTTGTAGACTATTCTTTTAATATCATATCCAGGAACAGTTGGCCTAAATGAAAATTTCTCTCCTAACTTTCATTATAATTTTGTGCTTTATTTTTCAGTTTAGGAATTTTTTTTTTTTAATAAATGGGGAGGTCTGAACCAAGATCAATTTTGTTGTATACGGATTGTGGTTTGAATAACAATAGCCCCCACAGGCTCGTATATTTTAATGCTTAGACACCAGGAAATGGAGTTCTTTGATAGAATTAGAAGGTGTGACCTTGTTGGAGGAAGTGTGTCACTGGGGGGGTCAGCTTTGAAGTTTCAAAAGCCCATGTGAGGCCCAGACTCTCTCTTTGTCTGCAGATGTAACACTAACTACTTTTCCAGCACCATGACTGCCATGTTCCCTGCCTGTATGATAATGGACTCAGCCTCTGAAACTATAAAAAAAGCCCCAATTAAAAGCTTTTCTTTTAAAGAGTTGCCATGGTCATTATGCTTTTTCATAGCAACAGAACAGTGACTAAGACAGAAACTAGTAGCATAGAGTGGTGTACTGCTGTGACAGTCCTGATCATGCTCTTTGTTGGAGGAATATGGTAGACTTTGGGACTTTGGACTGGAAAAGTGATTGGACACTTTACCTAGGGCTTAATGGGCCACCCTAGTAGGAGAACAGAAGACAGTGCTGCTGAGGGCTGTGTAAACTATGGGGNATCAGCTCAAGAAGTTTCAGATGGGAAGAATATTAGTCAGTGGCCTAGAGAGCATTTTTGTGAGATTTTGGCATAGAATGTGGCTGTTTTGGGACATGGGCCTAAAAATCTACCTAAAGCTAAACTGAAGAGTTTTGAATTAATGGCATTAATAGAGGAGATTTCAAGAGAGCTTAATATTGACTTGCTGTGTGGTTATTAGTAATCACTCTTATGTAGATCTATAATAAAAAGGAGCTAAAGAAAGAGAAATACAAAATGTACAATTTGAGGAGAAAAGGAGTACCAGAAGTATAATGGAGCTAAGTCCAGTGCTCAAGTAGATAAAAAGTTCAAAAAAATAAACAAATAAAAGCCTGATGCCAAATGAAATAAAGGAAGTGGTAACCTTGGGGCAGGACTCCATCTGGCTAAGCTTCCAACTTGTGAAAAAGAATTAAAGAAGAGCTTAAGCAGGAAAGGAAACCATCAACAACAGAAAGCTGATGCAGAAGTAACAGAAGGAGAGGGCCATGTTCCAGCCCCAGCAAACAGCAGAACTTGGCAGCTTCTATAGACAAATGGTTCTGATGTTAGAGTCAAGGATATAAGAAAAGGATGTAGACTCTCCATCCATGGCTAAGGAAAGCCACTGAGGCTAGATTTATGTCAGGGATGTCCCTGCATGGAGCCCCAGAGAGTCATGAGTACAGCTGTGATTTTGTTGGTGACCCCAATATGTTAGAGATGCCTGAGTCATGAGATAGATACCTGCCAGGAGAGCTGCAGACTGGGAATGGCACCAGTCCAAGGGAGAAAAGTGTGTTGCAGTCAACAAAGCTGGATGGAGTTGGAGTTCTGAAGAGCACCTTGACATCAGACAAAGAGATACAGAATTTGAGTTTGTCCAGCTGCTTTTCGGTCTCTCTTTGGCCCGATATTTCTTCGCTATGCTTCCTTTCCTCCTTATTGGAAAGATAATGTATATTCTGTGCCATTGTATGTCAAAAATATTTTTATTTTATTTTTATTTTATTTTATATTTATATTATAAAATATATTTTATTTATTAAAAAAATAATTAATTAAAAATATTTATTTATATAAATAAAATATATATTATAATATATATTTTATTTTATTTTATATTTATATTATAAAATATAAATATATATTTATATTTTATACAGTTAAGAGATTACCATGAGTCTCAGAGAGACTTTGAACTTTGGAGTTTAGTGTTGAGATTGTGATAGGCAATGGGGACTTTTGAAGTAAAGACTGAACGGAATGTATTTTTGCATTATGATATGGCTATAAGTTTATGGGGACCAGGGAGTAGAATGAGGTGATTTGAATAAGAATGGCCCTTAGCAGATCATATGCTCTAATTTATAGTTACCAATAGTGTAACTCTTCGATAGGATTGGAAGAATTAGGAGGCATGGTCTTGTCAGAGGAAGTATGTCACTGGGGTTGGGCTTTGAAGTTTCAAAATCTTATATTAGACCCAGCTGTTCCCTTTCATTGCTTTTACTCTCATTCTCAACCTCTCTCTGCCTGTGATCAAGATGAAGTTCTCAACTATTTCTCATACCATGTCTGCATGCCTCCATGCTCTCTGACTCTGTGATACTGGACTAAGCCTCTGAAACTGTAAGCAAGCCCCCAATTAAATGCTTTCCTTTGTAAGAGTGACTGTGGTCATGGTGACCATTTACAGCAATAGAACAGTGACTAAGACATGGATGTTGAATTGTTCTATCATAAAGTTAGAGGGTGTTGAAATTCTCTGAAGGATTTGTTTTGCACCTTTGTCCAGAATCAGCTGGCACACAAACTATGTTACTCTGCTGTTAAGCTAGAAAATTTTACCAGGGATAGTGTGGGGAGAAAAGGAGACAGCTGGGCTGGTGGGGCCACTGTTGCCTTGGTGGTGTGCATAAACATACACAATAACCTTGCTAGCTAGCTTCTCTGGAGCTGTGGGTTGTAGTTTAGTTATCCTTTGCTTTACATCTAGTATCTACTTATGAGTGAGTACATACCATGTTTGTCCTTCTGAATCTGGGTTACCTCACTCAGGATCATATTTTCTAGTTCCATCCATTTGCCTGCAAATTTCATAATGTCATTGTTTTCTTACTGCTGAGTAGTATTCCATTGTGTGTATGTGCCACATTTTTTTATCCATTCTTCATTTGAGGGGCATCTAGGTTGTTTCCAGGTTCTGGCTATTACAAATAATGCTGCTATGAACATAATTGAGCATGTGTCCTTGTGGCATGATTGAACATTCCTTGGGTATCAAGATCATGATGGTGAAACTTACAGAGACAACCAAACCAAACTAATGGGAACCCATGAACTGTAGGCCAATAGCTGTGGTGCCTCCATGGCACTGGACTAGGCCTTCTGCATAGGCCAGATAGCTGTTTAGCTTGACCTGTTTAAGGGGCCCCTGGCAGTGGAATCAGGATCTGTCCCTGGTGCATGAGCGGGCTTTTTGGAGCCTAATACCTATGGTGGGACACCTTACACAGCCTTGGTTCAGCGGGAGGGGCTTGAACCTGCCTCAACTGAATGTACCAGGTGCTGCTGACTCCCCATGGGAGTTCTTGCCTTGGAGGAGGTAGGAATAGGGAGTGGGTTGGGGGGAAGACTGAGGGGGGAGGAGGGAGGGAGGAGAGGGGCATCTGTGGTTGGTATGTAAAATGAACAGAAAATTTCTTTATAATAAAAAAAGTTTAAAAAAAACATGCACAATAACAACTTCCCTTAAGCCAACCTGGAGTCTGCTGCTGCTGTGATCAGTAATTGGTGACCTACAAACTTCAGATTGATGGGGCCAATAAGAAGAAGCCAACACAGCCAAGGAAATGGTTGACAGCCAATGGAGTGCCAGAAGGAGGTATTTAGGCTCACCCCATACCAGCAATAAAGGAGTCTGCCAGTTGCTTCTCACCTTACTTCCAGTGTCTTCGTAGTTGACTCCACGCCTTCTCTTCCCTTCCCCCAAGAGGTGTTCAGACTATTCGGCCCATAACAAGATTGTTTATCACAATAAACATTAGTTGCCCACATTTGTGAGGATGTACTCACAGGCTTATGTTCATTTGATATATTTATGGATTTGTCTCATCAATATATATATATACCATTACCACAATTATACAGTCTTTTTTCCTCAGTTTTTTTCTTTAAGTCTTCATGGGGTTAGTCTGTCTTGCTGACTTCAATTACTTTTTCAAAATTAATTTAGCTTCCAAGTTTCTTTACCTTTACCTATCAATCTAGAAGCAGCCATTTGTGTGTGTGTGTGTGTGTGTGTGTGTGTGCATGGGTGTGTGTGCGTATGTACAATAGGTTTTTCTATTTACAAAAGTTTCTGCTAGAATGTTGCTAAGCATACTAGTTTGGCAATTATTGCTTTTACCTATTTTGAGTGCTTCAATCCAAGACATGGCTTATCTTGTCCTTTTTTGGTTTCTCTCATCAACATTTTTATAACATCATGTGTAGAAAAGTTGTGTACGTTTTGTTAGATTTATATTATTTCAATTTGTGGGACTATAATAAATCACATATTTCAACATTTTAGGATGTAGCCAATATAGATATTTTGTGTCAGCTCGATATCCGATAACGTGCAAATATTAGTTCTATGTACTTTTTAATAAAATATATGGGGATTTCCAGTTAGATAATTAACAGAGGCGTGTATATGAATATACAGGCACAAACACACACACACACACACACACACACACATGCCACACAATTTGCCAGCCAGCATATCTCCATCTGCTACTGACTGATAATAAAAATCCAGCATCCAAAATTCTGGTCAATGTGTGTTTTCAGCAGAACCATTCACCCTTCCTCTTCATCCAACTGTCTTCTAAAAGTCAATGCTTCCTAATGAATTCCTCTCTTTCTTAAAAGTACCATCTGGGAACTCTATGTCCTGAGGGATAAACAGCCCTTCTCTGATTACTTCCAGAAATCTTGGTTTCTCTGGAAGTTTACATAAAAAGGACTGCTATTATTTGAATGTTTGTTACTTCCAAAATGTATGTTGAAATTTTAACCCCCTTGGTGATGGCATTAGAAAGTAAGAAGTTTAGAAGATCATTATTAGGCCCTGAGGGAGTCTCCCTCATGAAAGGGATCGGTTTTCCCATGGAAGAGGCCAGAGAGCTATCCCTTGCCATTTTCTGTCATTACCATGTGAGGAACCTTGTTGTTTATGAAGCAAGAAGGAGGCTGTCACTTAAACACCAAATCTGCTGTGGCCTTGGAATTTCCAGACTCCAGAAATGCAAGAAATAAATTGCTGTTGCTATGAACCATTGCATTCATAGGATTTTTACATTGGCAGCTTGAACATACTAAAAATAACATTCAATATTGATCAGCCAAGGTGGTTCTTTTCTTCCTAATAGAGCTGGAGGCCAAGTGGCGTGACATGATCTTAGTGAGAACTCACTGAATGGAGAGATGGCTGGCATGGCTTTCTCTGCTGCATTTACTAACTTGACATTGTCCTTCCTATTGCCTTTGGAATTTCTTCAAACTATATTATCAATTATTAGGATTAATAGAAATATTTTTTAAAATATCATAGTTGTTTAATTGAATTCACTTAGCCTACATGATCCTGTTTTTCAGTTGGCACTTGAAATTTGAAAATGGTATATTGTTGGGTGTTTTTACTCTTTTTTTGGGGGGTGGGGTGCCACCTAGCTCCCAAATCACACATGGAGGCTTATTCTTAATTATGAATTCCCAGCCTTAGCTTAGCTTAGTTTCTAGCCAGCTTCTCTTAAATTACCCCATATACCTTTTGCCTCTGGGCTTTTTCCATTCTCTTACTTCTGTAAATCTTACTCTTACTCCATGGCTTGCTATGTAACTGGGTAGCTGGCCCCTGGAGTCCTCCTCCTTCTCTGGCTGCTAGCTCTCTTCTTTTTTCACTCTTCTGCCTCTTTTTTTTTTCTCCCAGATTTCTCCTTCTATTTATTCTCTCTGCCTGCCAGCCCTGCCTATCCTTTCTCCTGCCTTGCTATTGGCCAGTTCTTTATTAGACCATCAGGTGTTTTACACAGGGACAGTAACACAGCTTCACAGAGTTAAACAAATGCAACATAAACAAAAGTAACACACCTTAAAATAATATTCTGCTACAATAGTATATTTAACATGATAATTCATAGCAGTGAATTTATTGATCATTGCCTGCATGCTGCTTTGCTTCCCATTATGATAATAATGGACTAAACCTCTGAACTATAAGTAAGCCACCCCAATTAAATGTTTTCCTTTATAAGAGTCACCCAGGTCATGATGTTTTTTCACAGCAGTAGAAACTTTAATTAAGACAGAAATTGGTATCAGGAGTGGGGTATTGTTGTGAAAGGCCTGACCATGCTTTAGTTTGGAGGAACTTGGACTTTGGGAGTTTGGGTTAGGAAAGCAGTGGAGTGCTTTAAGCACTGCTTAATGGTCCATACCAGTAGAAGCATAGAAGACAGTGGTGCTAAGAGTGATTTGAACTGTGGAGGGCTGGCTCAAGACATTTCAGAGGAGAATTTTAGTATGTTGCCTAGAAATCATTCTTGTGATATTTTGGTGAAGAATGTGGCTGCTTTTTGCCCTTGTCTGGAAGTTTGCCTGAACTTAAAGTGAAGAGTTTTGGATTAATTCCCTTGGCAGAGGAAATCTCAATACAGCCTAATATAGGCTCTCTCATGTGATTACCAGTGTTCCTGCTTATAAAGTTTTATAATGTAAAAGAACAATTTGAGGATAAAAGGAGCACCAGGAAGTGGAATGGAGCTAAATTCTGAGTTCAAGGAGATAAACAGATTAAGAAATGGAATAAAGAGAGTGGTGACCTCGGGGCAAGATCCCACCCAGCTAAAATTCCAATACGTAAAAAGGAACTAAAGAAAAGCTTAGAGCCAGTGTGGTAGTGCATGCCTTTGATCCCAGCATTGAAAGCAGAGGCTGATGGATCTCTGAGTTTGAGGTTAGCCTTGTCTACAGAGAAAATTCCAGAACAGCCAGGCTCAGGCAATGAAAGGAAATCATGGAAAACAAAAAAACTGGTGAAGATATAATTGAAAAATCTCTGAGTTCAAGGCCAGCTTGGTCTACAGAGCAAGGTTCAGGACAGGCAAGCTTAGGCAGTGAAAGAAACAAAGCTGAGGAACATGTACTTGAATGAGGGGTCATGTTCCAGCCCCAGTGAGCACCAGAACTTCACTTCTTTGGCCACATGATTCTGGCTTCAGGGTTAAGGATAGAAGAAAGAAAGGGGCTATGAAATTTGCCTCCATGTCTAGGGAAAGCTGCTGAGGCCAGGCATGTGTCAGGGGTGGAAGCCTAGACAGGCCATTGCTTGAAGCTGTGAAGGTGAAGCCTGGATTGTCTTGGAGACCCCAAAATGCTAGAGATGCCCTAGCTGTGGGATACCTGCCAAATAATGCTTCTAAAAGGGAGTGAAACTAGCCCATGAGTAAGGAGTGTTTTGCAGTCAACAAAGCTGAAAGGAGTTGGAGATGTGAGAAGTGTTTTGACATCAGACACGGAGATGCAGAATTTAGAATTTGCCCCACTATTTTTTGGTCTTGCTTTGGTCCAGTACTTCCTCACTATGCTCTCTTCCCTATATTTTGGAATTGTAATATATTATATATCTTATGTCATTATATGTGGAGGTTTGTGATCTGCTTTTTGATTTGATTTTATAGAGGATTAAGAAATTGCATGAATCTTAGAAGAGACTTTGAATTTAGACTTTTAAATAAATTTGAGACTGGTATATGAGACTATGGGGACTTTTGAAGTGGGACTAAATGCATTTTTGCATTATGATATGGCTAAAGCCTTTGGGGGCCAGGGAGTGGAATGTAATGGTTTGAAAGAAAATGGCCCCCAAAAGGAGTGGCACTATTAGGAGGTATGGCCTTGTTGGAGTAGGTATGGTCTTGTTAGAGGAAGTATGTCACTGTGGAGGTGGGCTTTGAGGTCTGATATATGCTCAAGATAAACCCAGTGTCTGAGCTCACTTCCTCTTGCCTTTGGATCAAGATGTAAGTACTCTCTGCTCCAGCACCATGTCTGCCTGCAAACTGCTTTGCTCCCCACCATGATGATAATAGACTAAACCTCTGAACTATAAGCGAGCTACCTCAATTAAATGTTTTCCTTTATAAGAGTTGCCATGGTTATGGTGTCTCTTCACAGCAATAGAAACCCTAACTAAGACAGGGATATATGGATAAATTAATAATAAGCAAATGAGTATAATAGTTAACCTAGAAAACAGAAGTAATAGAATTAAGGTGCAGGTTACTGATATGGAAGACTTTTACATCAATCAGGTCAGAGAAGACTTCTTTGAACATAGAGTAGTAGAGTAGACACTTGGCAGCAGTACAGACCACATCTACACGAAGGAATTATAATAAGCATCCCAAGAAGAAGCAGTTTATTAAAATATTTTGAAATACAAACAAGATTGACACATTTTTATTAAATATTTTTCCATACAATATATTTTGGTCTAGGATGACACATTTTAAAAACAGAAAATCCAAGACAATCAGAATAGTGAAATAAAGGAGGCAAATAAACTAGGCAGGACTCAGCTGGTGCCTTTTCAGTGACATGGTGCCTATGCATCAGGATCTGTAGGAAGATTTTAAATACTGAAGATATTTGATAGATTTAAACTTTTCAATGATCAATAACTTCTGAGAGGGATTTTATGTGTGTGTGTGTGTGTGTGTGTGTGTGTGTGTGTGTGTGTGTGTGACAATATACAGAGAGAAAAATAGAGAAGGGATAACATAGAGAGAAAAGTAAAGATAGGAAGCTGGCTTAGGAAAGAAATCATATCTAATACTAACGATAATGATAAAATACACATGCCAGGCAACAAACAGTTTCCCACACATTTTCTCCTTCAATTCTCATNAGTTTAATGCAATAGTTAAAAGCATTATTACCCCGGCTTTAGATGCTAATATGAAGAAGTTAGCTAATATGAAAGCTAACTAAACAGCTTGAGGTCACATCTCTAAGACATGACAGACCTGGCCTTTCCACAGGTGAGTGACCTCAAATGTTACGTATGTCCTCACTTGCTTTATGTGGTGATCCATGCTGCCTGGTGGCCAGTTACTCAAACAATGCCACTGATGTGCCTTCTACATTCATATTTTTTCATTTACTTTTAATATTCATTTAGGTATTCTGTTTCTTCTCTGGTTTCTTCTAAATAAAGAAGACTTATCTAACCATGATTTACATTTCAGGGCTATTTTGGTGCCTTAATTATTTCTGAGAGAAAAAAGGCTAAGTGTATAATCTTTAATTAGAGTAGATGAGTACTAATTCTTCCAAATCTATGTGGTATTTAATAAAGAACTTGATATAACCTATGTGGGGAAGACATAGGTAAATTCTGAAGTCTGCATCACATACAGCAAGTCAGAAAAATAAGAAACCTTAGCCTCTGAAAGCTCAGTTTGTAGCTTATCTGAGTTAGTAATTAAAACCAGACAGGGTGTCTATGTGTGTGTGGGCATGCATGAAAATGAGGACAAGTAATTCTGTATTTGTCTTTGAAGAGCAAAATGCACCATTATAAGAAAAAGCAAAAATTAGCATCCTTCTTGGCATATTCCAAAAACGATCCCATTTATATGAAAGAACTGCAAATGTACAAGATGTGCATTGGATTGGCAAGATCAACCTAGACTCTGAAACATGGCTGGGAATGGCTTTCATTTAGCAGTCTTTTCTGAAATACTTGCCCTTTTTTATTCAAAGGTTTTTTGGTGTCTTCAAGAAATCTTCAGTAGGAACAAGAAACCCAATTATAGAAGGAACTGTGACCTGGTTCAAGAGCTGCATGGTGAAAAAGACAGCATGGTGGTCTTAGTCTTGCAGGCTTCTAGGTTTGGATAAACATGAATATCAAATATACTTGATATGTAACTATGCCCTATGCATACTTATAGGATATAGCTTAAGGACACAGTCTACCCTCTTGTGCATACCTATTAGAGACATATCTTAAAAGTAAAATGCTGTTATAACAAGTATTATAGGATGGGGCAATTGTTTATGACATGGTACCTTCATCTACATTTTGAGAGTAAATAAAACTTCAGTATTAAACTTTAACGCAGATAATCTGAGTATAAGTGTTTTAAAATACTGTAGAATGANTAAATTGAGATGATGTCCTTTTGGCCTATCTTGTGGCATAGTTTCATAACAATAACTGTAAAGAAAAAATGTTGAATAGAATCTGATGTAAAGTTATCAAGGAGAGTAACAACAATACAAAGAATCAATGAAGGGATTTAGGGAAATTAGTGAGTAAATTCGGAACACTTTATAAGGCATATTAAAGAAAATATCAAAACATTATCTGTAGGAAAAACTTGAATTATACCTAATATTGAAAACATTCATTTATTTATTTTTGATTATTTCTTTTTTTGAGATAATTACAACACATCATTTCTCCCTTCCTTTTCATCCTGCCAAACCCTCCCATAAATCCCTCTTTTGCTCTTTCAAATTCATGGTCTCTTCTTTTCATTGTTATTACATGCATATATGTGTATACCTATATTCCTACATATCACCTGTTCAATCTGTATAATGTTACTGGCATATATGTTTTCACACTGACCATTTGGTATTTGATAATCAATTGGTGTGCTCTTCCCAGGGGAAGACAATTTCTCCCCCTCTCAGCTTTCCTCGGCTGCCTGTGGTTCTTTGTGTAGAGCTGAGGCCTCCCGTCTACTCTTGCATGTCTATTATTATTCTCTTTGTTCAGCTCCTAGTTTTATAGTCATGAACATGTACTTCGTGCATCCATTTAGTCAGGCATGCTTNGGGAAGAAGCTACCATGCTGTGAGAGATGGGGAAAGGTCAAGCTCTTCTGTATATTGGGTACAACCCAANAAGTGATGGTGATAAATAGATCCCACTAACATAAGTTCTATTAGTATAAACAACAGTGAATACTGTGTTGCTGCATGCTATAAGCCGAACTTAAGTGACTGTACATCAGGAGTGTTACAACTGTAATTCTGTTTTGAAAGTAAAAATGTTAAAGCAAGTGGATGACTTCAAAGGTTCATTTCAATTCAGATGTTATTTTCTTGTCATGTTGAATTTCCTTTAATTTTATTGCTTTTCCTGATCCTATTCCTTTAGTTATAAAAAAAATTCATTTACTTCCCTTCATTTTTTTATTATCTATATCAGATGAAAAAGTCTATCTCTTCAGTAATGTCTATTATTGCACCTATTTACTGCAGGAAAAATTTATGATGAGGAAAACACAGAGAGAGAAAATTGAATGTTCTCTCAAGATACTATCTCATTAAATGTGGAACTTGTATCAAAAGTTTCATGCCAATAGGATATCTTTGCTTTATCATCAAATTCAAATATGCTTATTGTAAAAACAATTTAAAAGAATAAAAAAGAATTAGGAAGACTCAGATGAAATGAAGTAATTGGCCAAAAATGAGTAATATTTTTTCACTTTTGCTTTCCTAAAGCAAAATTAGATTATATGTTATATTCTAGAATACTGGATAGGATATACACCATGGAAGTGAGAATTACTGTTTTAAAATATTAAAAACTAGACACTGTTTTCTTCCTCCTCCCCCTCCCTCATAGCTGCAATTGTCATCCTGTCTCATTCCTCAAGGAGGCTCAACTGGCCACTCTCCCTTCTGTTTTTGTCATCAGAACACATGTGGTCCTGTTAAATGAGGCAGGTGCTTTCAGAGAAACTCCTGTGTTAATGTCCCTTCACAATATTCTTCATTTTCATCTAAAATGTTATGGTACAAGCTTAGCATGCCCAGAAGCATTTCTGTCTTCCACCTTAATCTCCATGACCTTGAATTGAGTATGCCTAGGAACGCCCATGTACAGGCTCCCTAAATAAACCCCTGTGCTCATTGTTTTAGGTGAGTGTTGCTTTGGGAATGACTTCCATCCTCTCCCTACTTCCTGAAAGCAATAAATTATTCTCCACTCTTTTGCGTCTCAACTGAACTTATCTTGGCTTTGCCCTCACCAAAATCTGAACCTATAGCATCTAATTAGAGTTCCAAGACACAGGTTGAGCTTAGGGATAGAGAAAAATGGATAGTACTGTGGGCAGTGAGTTTAGAAGCAATATTTTAGAGCTCTAGCCTAGATGACTAGCCTGCTAGGACTTTAGACACAGCCAGATGCTTTTAAGTAGTACATCCTCTTATTCTTTAAGAAACATGTATGGAAAAAATAGCTGAAAGATGGGGTGGGAATCTGATATTACTTAATTACTGGTCAAATATTCNATAGANGTCTGTAATCACACCCTGTTTCCAACAGCTCCCTTGACCCAGGGATAATCCCAGGGCCACATGTTCAAAAGTCTTTCTTCTACAGTATGAATTCTGGTAGATTTTGCTGTTGTTGTTAANGTAATCATCCAAAGTATAGAATACTATGATAATTATTTNTAACTTGTAAATTATTTTCCACAGTATAAGCTATACTATTTAGCATTATTTTAAGTCTGTATATAACTATTGTATGCAGGTGTAGTAGACATTACTGGTGCCAGCATACCAGCTATCCTTTCCCCTTTTCCTCATAATATAATCCTGATTTGTGGTATTGCATATCCCCCAAGACATATTTCAAATGTATTCCAATTTTATCATGGAACATCTGCCTGTGTTTTGAGGTTCACACTTTGCCAGTCTCCTTGCAGATAGAATTATCACATGACCTACTTCTGATAAATAAGAGGTAAGGCCAAATCCGAAAGGCTAGGGAAACTCCTTCCATACAGTGAATAGAGACTTCCGTTTACAGTCTACTTTTTCTTTTCCTTTTTTTTCTTTTCTTTCTTTTTTTTGCCATGTGACTTGGATCAGTGATTGATACTTTGTGGCCAAGAGAAGTAAGGCTGAGATGCAGATGGCAGAGAAGGAGCATAGGAAGGGGCTGGCTCCTCTATAAGGNCACAGATGCGCTGGACTAAATGGTGNACAGATACTCTGAGATGCACCAGAGGTTGCTGTGCATAACGGTTCAGCCAAATCCAGCCCACAGTGCTTCCCAACATTCCCTCCTAGCAGGAGAACTTTGGTGAGCATTTCTAAAGCTAAGTCTTAAGGCTAGAATCCAAAAGATGTTATTAATTCATAGACAATTGAAAACATTAAGGCTTTTTGTCAAACTGCCTCCAAATATGATACTATCAATTTATCATTAAAATATAAATAATAGAAATTCTTAAAAATGAAGTTCTGTTTATATTTATTTCTCTTAAAAGCCTGTGATAAAAGCCTGTGACTCTGCAGCTTCTTAGAAATCTCACTGTCATGTCACTTTTTCTGTGGAAGTGTGGACAGATGTTTGTTCACTCCAGTTAGGGCACAGGAAAAGACTAAAGAAAAGATTCCACCTGGGTCTAGCTGGGTTAA
>LZPO01066506.1:0-10974 GCA_001675575.1 Neotoma lepida
ACATTTATAAACATCCAACCAAGGGATATTCACTGTTGCATGTTGAGATATTTATTTGCATTAATAACAGTATTTGGAAATTCAACAGAAAAGAAGTGAGTTTTAGAAAGCCACAGTCATTTCTGTGCTACATTACACATAAAATGTTGGGCATTTCTATAAGTTTTACATATATTTGTCGCCTTACCTTTCAAAATTATGGTGTTTTCCTTAGTTCTTCCTTACTGGAAAAAGAAAAAGATTCCTGATAGAGAAGATGAAGAAAAAACAACAGCACACAGGTCAAATTCTGCTATCTGAACTGCTATTTGAGGTGCCTTCTGCTAGATATTTTTCTAAATAGTTATGTATTTTACATAATTGAAATCCTTTTTATATCATGCCTTTTCACTTTTAGCAAAGCATTTCTCCAACACTAAAAATTATTTGCAAATAACAGTTACTATCTAATAGTATAGCATTGTATAGATTTACTATAATCTTAAAACATTTTGTCATTTAACATTATAATATATATTATTTAAAACACTAGTCTGTTATGTAACATTATATAATATGTAGTCATTTAAAACAGTCTCTCATTAAACATTAGTTAGATCACTGCCAAATTTATTACATGTAGAATAATAGCACTTAACATTTGTTGAGTACTCTCTATACCAGGCACTGTTTTAAACTATGGTACATATTCTAATTTAATCTTTATACCAACCTGTAAAATAGCTGCATCATCATCATCATCATCATCATCATCATCATCATCATCATCATCATCATCATCATCATCATCTCACTCTTTTCCCAATGGCCAGACAGCCCAGAACTTTAGTAGGTTGTTTAGGACATGTGGTTAGTGGTAGAGAGCACTGCTCTTAATGTCTAAAGAATACTGTGTAAATTCTCATCAATACAGATTTCTTATAGTGTTTTTTTAAGGGAGTGTATAACAAAACTTGAAGATAATTTTAGTTCACATCTACGTACATATGCATATGTATGTTTGTCTCACATGTGCTTTAGGGGTCACTTTTTTAAGGCCTTAGAGCCATGTTCACATCCTCTCCCCAAGATACTGAATGTGATGATTACCCTTTTATTTCATTGATTTCTAAATTGCTGTTTTGTTAAGGCTTCACTAACTTCATAGGAAAAGAAAATCTAGAGAGATCAGACAATTTTTTACTGTTTTGTTAGCCTGTATTTTTCATGTTAGTAAGTTGCTTGTTCAAGTTTTTTTTACTTTTTTACTCATTAAGTTCTTAAGGATCTAGTGTTTTTCTAAATCTTTCATGAGTCCTTCAAACATAGCTATTGTGTTTTGTTTAACAATAAAGCCAAGTTTTCTTTTAATGTAGATATATTATTTATTCTTATGTTAAAAGTAAGTGGAAGAAAAACTAGGTATAAGTTTTAGTCTTGCCGATCTTCTGTTTAGAATCTTAACTTTGTTTCTGTAGNCGAAGTGGATTTCCNCACAGTGTNAGAGGTTAACAAGAATATGGAGGCAATGGTGACACCTCCTCCTCCTCCTCAGCATATGTTTGTGCATGTGGGACTTCTTCATGTGCACAACGTGTGTGCATGCCTGTAGGAGGCAGAAATTTTTAATCAGTACCAAGTATCCTCATCCATCATACTCTACCTTGTTTTCTGCAGGCTCTCTCATTGAACTGAAGTTGGCAGATTCAGCAGTCTGGCTGGTCAGTGAGCCCCAGGAACCTGCTGTCTCTGGTTCCCCAGCACTGGAATTGCAGGCTTGCATTGCTGCTTCGGACTTTTCACATGGATGCTGAGAGTCTGAACTCATTCATGCTTGCACAACAAACATTTTACCCAGCAAACATCTCCTTAGCTCCCAGGGTCATCTTAATTCCTTCAACTAATATTTAATAGTTTACATTGTACCACACATTGTGAGAAGCCCCAAACGTGAACACTGATGTTACAGGTGCTTGCTGTAAAGGAACCTAATATGTAATAGAAGGAGATGAGATGAAAATCCTCATATGCTAGAAATATATAGTGACTGTTGAGGAGCTAGAGTCTCATGGAGAGAACGAGTATGTATTTCATAGCTTTAATAAATTAAAGATAATTCAGTGGTGCTCCTTTGTCAAAGACATGGAGAGACTGGCTATGAGGCTACCATAGGACCAAGGACAAGTTAGTTTTAGCTCTCTCATTAGTATGGCTTCTCAAATGAGGTTGCACTTACTGAATTCTGGTAAAACATTAAACAGCAATGAGGGTAAATTGTCCAAAGCACAGCATAGTACTGATTAAAAGCTGTTTCCCCCACCAGCCATTATGGGCAAGTCTGCTGAAAGACACCATCCTTCAGAGATATCTGAGTAGATGTAAGCTGATTGTGAATGAGTTAGGGTGCAGTGGACTTCAGACCAAGTTTCAGGAGTTCATCTTTGTCCTAAGATTGGGCTTTCTTGGAGTTCTCTATAAATCTTTTAAGTTCTAAGGAGCCTATAGAAGACCATGTCCACTGTAGACTCAGGTGCAACATTGTAGAGCAGCCTCACTTTAGATAACTGATTTCTTTGTGTGACCACACTGAGGCCAATCCCAAGCATCATCTTCAGAGTTACATAGTCCTTGCTGCTGGATTTTGAAGCACCCTAGTGCAGCTTTTACTGAATCAAGACCACCTGCATCAGCCTCCAGAAGCTTTGCAGGTAGGTGCATGCCAGCAGGCTGCAATGATGGAGCTGTTTGACCTCCATCCCTGCAAGTTTTAGAAAGGCTTCTGCTCTTTGCAGGCACCTTTTCCCAGTCCAACTCTAGAAGCTGCTACCTGTGTCAAAACACTTTATCTCTTGGAGTGGACTTGAATGTCACATGCAGCTGGTGTACTTCTCTCCATACTCTACTCTCTGAGTGCCATTTCTTTAATAGAAGTAGCTCTAAAATGTCGATGTAGACCCTTTTCCTATGTGTGAAAATTACAGAGACCCAAGCATACCAGCCCCTGGCCCCAAGGTACCAGCATGTAGGCTGAAAGGATTTTCAAAGCCAGTGTATGGGTTTATTTTGTTTGTTTGTTGGATTCTTCTCCATGAAAAAGCTATTGATGTTGGAGACGTATCTCAATAACCAGGAAATATGAGGCATTAAAGGAACTGAAGGGGGAAAACGAAGCCTAGGTACAATAGTGAACTGCAGTGCCAGAGGTTACCTCTGACATTTAAAGGTTAGAAAATGAACCTGGACATAGCACTGAACATGGACCATGGAAAAGGTGAGAAGGGGAGAGGAGGGGAAAGTACATGTCACAGCTTGTCCACTAAACCTTGATACCTCAAAACAATGATGTTTACTTGTTGACCTGATAGACTGAATTACATAAGTGCAGGAACCTGCTTTTCTTAGCTCCACACTCCAAATGATTGACACCAGAAATCATGTCTGATGAGTACAGAAACGAGTGATAGGCACTATTGCTGTCTTCAAGTTCCAGATAGTTAAGGGTCTTCTTGAGTTTAATCATTAGAAAATAGTTCAAGACTAACCAATATAGGTATAAGCATTGAGTCTTATGGCATGGAGTCACCTATATATGTTCATGGAGAAACACTTTCAGAGCCAGACTGATGAGCAATGACTGAATGAGCCAAGGATGAAGAATGGATACTTCAATTTCAGGTTGTTTTAGATTTTTATGTGCTTAGTAAAGTTACTTAGTATATTCAATCTTGATGTCAATGCCTTCTCCTAAATGCAGCATTTAATGGCTGTACTACACATTTGGTAGTTAATGTCACTGTATTACTAGAACTGATTCATTAATTATGTGTTAAGAATCTACAGTGTGCTGGCTGCTGAGCAAACAACAATGATCACCAGAGTTCTTACCTCTCTTGTTGGGCAGAGATGCCCCAGACTAGCTGTGAATGCACAGAATCACAAACTTACTTAAAGTACCTAGAGGTGTGTGTGTGTAATTTTTTTATAAATCCCAAACATGGAGATGTTGGCATTTCAAACAGGGTAGAACTAATTTCTCAAAGATACTGAGGGTACTACCCTTGAATATGCACTATATTTCAAGAAACATTATAGATGTTAAAAAAAATGACAAAAAGCTTACCTCCCCCCAGGGGCGGGGGCTGGCTTACACTGGGCAAGACAATAAACAATGAAATATGTAATATGTTAGATGAAGGAAATACATGCCAAGTTAGTGGTGTTGGAGGTGATGGTTTGCAGTTTTTAAGTGAGATGTCAGAAAGACCTTCATTAAGTCCAAGTAAAGACATGAAGAGAGTGAGGCAGAGTCTTGCAAATACCAGGGGAAGAGCATTCTATTCATTCTATTGTGTACATACCACACACTAACCAATTAGGCCACTGGAGCATGTTTTGAAAGAGCATTCTGACCGGGCGGTGGTGACTCGTGCCTTTAATCCCAGAACTGAGGAGACAGAGGAAGGTGGATCTCTGAGTTCGAGGTCAGCCTGGTCTACAGAGTGAGTTCCAGGACAGGCTCCAAAGCTATACAAAGAAACCCTGTCTTGAAAAACAAACAAACAAAAAAAGCATTCTGGCTAGAACAATTAAGAATAACTAAAAGGTAAAAAACCCTGTGGTTTTTTTCCATATTCTTAATTTATGTGAGTTTCATGGACTATCACTTTTATCTCATGTTTTCATGTAGACATCGGTATAGTTTTATTACTTGCAAAAAATAACTTGTAGTAACACTTGCAGCTTTTTTCCCCAGTGGAAACACCCAAGAAACTTCAAGGTAACATCTTACTGAATTCACCAATGTTCTTTGCTACTCTGCTTCCACCCAAGTCCTGTGTCCTCACTCCTTAGGTCTCTGTATGGTGGTAGTTAGAAAAGTGAACTGTGGGCTCTGATAGCCCTGAGCACACTCCCAGCATTTCCCACCTGTGATAAGGGGCAAATAACATCCTTCCAGGGCTGTTTCTCTGTCTATGAAGTAGGGATNTAATAGCACCTCATTGTTGTGAGTGTTAGATGAGCTGAGGCATGTGAAGGGCTTGTCGCAGTGCTGGGTCCCTAGCAGATAACTCTGAGGTACTCGTCTATTCTTTCTTGGTATTTAGCTCTGGGTCGNGTAGACTATCTGCTTCCTTTGCTTGGAGACTTGTTTAAGCTGTGTGTATCCTCTTGATTTCAATTTGGTAGGTAATGTGCGTCTAGGAATTTATCTATCCCTTCTAAATACTCATCTTTGGGAAAATTTTCATATTCTCTAGTGGTCTTCTGTTTTTATGGTATGTGTTTAAGCTGCCCTTTCATCTCTAACTTTATTAACTTAGGTTTCCTTTCCTTTGCTTAGTTTGACTGAGAGTTTATTATATTTATCTTTTCAAAGAACGACTTTTTGTTTTAGTGATTCTGTTGTTCCTTTTAGTATCCATTTCGTTAACATACACTCTGCTCCTTATTATTTCTTTCTACTGACCTAGGGTTTGGTTCTTGTTTTTCTGAGACTTTGAAGTACATAATTAAATTATTCATTTGAGATCTCTGTGATTATTTTTCTAAACTTAAATGCTCATAACTATAAACTTTCCTCTTAGAACTGCCTTTGCTGTGCCCCAAAGATTCTGATTTGTTTCATTTTTAAAAAAATTTTTATTTGATTCTAGAAATTTTTACTTTCCTCTCTGCTTTCCTCAGTGATCCATTGTTCGGTCAAGAGTATACTATTCTATCTTCATGTGTTTGTGTAGTCTTCGTAGTTTCATTTGCTCTTGATTTCCAGTTCTGTTCCAACTATAACCTATACAACAAAGTTACTTTGAGTTTTAAATATTCTTTCAGACAGAGATGCCCAAATATATGTCCTAAAGTATGATCATTTAAAAGAAAAAGAATTACACATCTGTAGGATTTATACTCTGTAGATGTTAAATTCATTTACTCTGTCGATGAGTTTAACTCTGAAGTTTCTTTGATGTTTTTATTGTGGGGAGGCTGGTTGATAGATCTGTTGATGAGAGTGGGAAATTAAAGTTATCCACTATTAATATATTTGGACTGTCTGTCCCTTTATGTTCAGTAATGGTTATGAAATTGGGTGTATCAATGTTTGGTGTATTAATATATATATTTATGATTATTCTATCATCTTGATAGATTGTTCCTTATTAATGTGGTGATCCTCTTTATTGCCTCTGACCAGTTCTGGCTTGAAGTATACATAAATGTAGCAGTAGCTCCTTTTCTACCTTCACTTGTTTGTATATTCATTTCACTTTAATATATATGTATATATTGCCAGTGAAATGTGTTTCTATTAGAAAACTGGTGGTGCTTGCTCTAAATTTAGTCAGCTTGTCTTCATCTTTTAATTGAAGATGCAAGACCATTTATATTTAGAGTTGTTAATGACAGGGCCTTTTGGATTTCTATCATTTTTTCAGTTTTTCTGGTTGGTTCAATTGGTGTTTTCTGCCCCCCCCTCCCTCCCTCTCTTCTTCCTTCTTGTTCTCCTCTCTTCCCCCTTTTCTTTCCTTTTATTTGTTCTTTGAACTAAACACTCATTGTCAGTTATACAGTTTAAAACTCTTTGGATCACTACTCACTATAAAAGAAACTTCTTTGACCAAAGTTGAACACAACACAAATCTATAGGTGATTCTATTTGGACTATTGACTATTGTCATTGACATTTTTTTCTGGTTGTATCGTTTAGGGTTCTAAATCACTTGTATTTGGATAACTATTTCCTTTCCTGGTTTGGGAAATTTCCTTCCCTATGATTTCAATGAATAGATTTTTTATGCCTTTTTTTTTTTTTTAAATCAACTCCTCCATGGATTCTTAGATTTCCTTTGCTGATTTTGTCCCAGAGTTCCTGGAACTGGTATTCATGTTTTAAAAATTTTTTTCTGAGTGTATTATATCCTCAATCTTCTACCCCTGTCATTTTTTTCTTCTTGCTATAATTTATTGATGACATTTCCACTATTTTTATTTGGTTGAATTTCCCTAAGATTTAATTTTCCTCAATGAATTTATTATCCATATTACTATGTGTTACTGACATTGTTAGTTGTGTACAGAATTGATTTACTTTATACATCTGCTTGCATTCTCTTTCACATTGTTGATATATATATGATACATATATATCATATGTATCACGTGTGTATCATATATATTATATATTAATTTTTTTGAGACAGGGTTTCTCTTTGTAGCCCTGGTTGTCCTGGAACTCGCTCTGTAGACCAGGCTGGCCTCAAACTTGGAGATTCCTCTGCCTCTGCCTCCCGAGTGCTGGGATCAAAGGTGTGTGCCGCGGCAGCCTGACTCATTATCACTGTTATAAGTAAACTCTTGAATCGTCTGCCATTTTAATCACTTCAGTATCTTTAATTCTGTAATTGAAGATTTTTGGTCATTTGGAGACATTGTGTTGTCTTGCTTTTTCACACTTCTTGTGTGTCTGTTAGAATTTATGCATTTGTTGGTTTGAATATTTCCTTCAGTTTATTTCAGGATCTTCTTAGTGAGCAACCTAATTTTGAAAGCCTAATCCTCAGTACTGCCCAGATAGTAGGAACCAAATTTCTCTAGCAGAAAGAGCAACAAACCAATATATATATATATAAACTTAAAATCATATTAAAGTGGACTAATAATACTATCAATGACCACAGAACAGAAAATGGCAAAAATTATTTAAAGTAGTCTATCAATCTAAAGAAAAGAGTAAAACCAAAAAAAGAAAAAGAAAATGAATGAAATAAGAAGATGGATGTGGGAAGGGGAAAAGGAAGGAGAAACAAAGTGAGGTTGTTAGTTTTAATTGTCAAGACAAAATAGAACTGCCNGTGAAGGGAGATTTAAATAGGAGTGGTCGGGATTAGGTTGGCCGTGGGCAGGTCTGTTGGGTTGTTTTGATGACATCAATTGCTGTGGGAAGACCTAGCATAACAGTGGGCAGCACTGTTCCCTGGGTTTGGGTCCTGACTATATAAAAGAGGAGAAAACAAGCTGAGTATGAGCATGNGTACATCCGTCCTCTCTGTTCTTGACTGCGAGTGTGACCAGCCGCTTCAGCTTCCTGCTGCCTTGACTTCTCTGCAGTGATGGACTGTAATCTGGAATTGTGAGCCAAATAAACCCCCTCTCTTAAAGCTGTTTTTGTTAGAGTGCTTTATTGCAGGAACAGAAAGGGAAACCAAGATGTAAAATTAAAGACCAGAGAACAAATGGAAAAGAGCGTTAAGATGNGAAAAGGATAAGAGGTAAAATGTCACAAAAGTACATGAATAAAATTATATAAATATGAAATCATATAAAAATGAAAAAAANAGTCAAAATGCTAACTAAAACTAAGAGGAAGGAAAAGATCTGAAAGGGACCAATTAATCCAAATGTGATATGCTAGAGTAGCCTTGGTCTGGGGTCTCTAAAGTTAAGAGTCTACCAGGTAGATGTTGTATATGGTGGGGTAGCTGACATTGCAACTGCCTGTCCTCCCTACCATTTTATGTTGGTGCATAACTCAAGACCAATTAAGTGCCGTATTTTGTTGTTGTTGTTGTTGTTGACAGTATTTTTAGAAATTTTTGTTGTATTTTCATGGCATACCTAGAAATTCCAATGACTACATTTACCTTTGTGACCTGTGAGCTGAGCAAGTTATTCCATGTTCCTGAGATTTCACACTTTGTACGCTCAGGGTCTTAAGTGCATTGAGAAGTGGGGAGAATGAACAGAACTGCAGTATCTCCAGGAGGACAAATATCAGTGCTTTCAAATCTGAAGGGCATCATTAAATTCTGTTGGGGGGGTGCAGCTATGAGGTTCAAGGCACTGCGCTGGAGCATGAGCGTTCTGTCTTATCTGTAGTGGGCGCCCAGCAGATGGGTCGGTCTAGAGGTTGGCCACTCGATAACTCCAGTTGTGGGGCTATCAGTAANTCTTGGGTGATGGGGTCATCCAGCCACAGAAGGTGAAGCTACCTCTCCTTGTATGTTCCTTTGCATAAGGCTAGCTTCATGCCACCTGAACATCTTAGCAAGTCTGCATACTCTCCCCAAGAACTGCTTCCTGTGGCTACCACAGGGCTCTGGTGGGTTGATCATAGGCTTTCTAGCTTGTGATTCCTATTATCAGGGGTAGTTCAATCTTAAGCTCTAGGGTTTGTCTCAAACACCCACATGGTGGCTCTTACCATGTGTAACTCCACCTCAGGGCATCTGACTCTATTTTAGCANCCACAGGAACTGCACACATGGTACACAGACATATATGCAGCCAAAACATCCATATACATAGCAATAAAAGAGAATGACAATCATCTTTAAGTTCTAAGAGACTCGGCTAAAAAAAAGTATTTGTTCCTGAATTTGAGGGGTCAGTGAGAACAAAGTATTCCTGATATATTATTTTACTTTTGTAAAAGTATTGTCTAAAATGGGTTGGCAAGCTTTTCTTGCAAAAGACCATGGGTCTCTGGCACAAAATTTGTTCACATCTGCCATTTATATCATGAAAGCAAACATAGGCATTATGTAAATATTGGGTATACCTGGAGTTTGCCTGCTAACAGCTATATTTGACCAATNGTGAACTTGATGAGGCCCTAGACTATAGTTTAATGATCCCTAGTATAAATAAAAGATAGGTCAAAAAGAAAGAGAAAGAATTTCAATAAATGCTCATGAAAATGGAACATTACAAAGAATACCAGTGTATAATAAATAACCATCCTAACTGGAGATAAAGATAAAATCTTGAAAGCAAGCCATGAGAAAAAGAAAAAACAAAACAAAACACAACAAAAATACACTGAGGGTCTGTGTGAAAGCAATGATGCATACACCAAATGACTTCTGATGGGAAACTATAGAAAACAACTCAGGACACCCCAACAATGTTGGGGGGTTGGGGGGTCAACTGCCAAAAATTAGGCTGAACAAAGGATTTTTAGATGTAAGGTGAAAAAGTTTATTGTCAGGAGANGTGCACTATAAGAAATGCTAAAAGTTGTTCTGTNNTAGGAAATTCTGTCAGATAGAAATTCAGATCCACTGAGCCTCGTAAAAGGCACTGCAAATAGCAACTATCTATCTCAGAATTTATAATATGTAGAATAAAATATGTGACAATCCTAGCACAGGAGTCATATAATGCATTCCTGCAAACAACTTTCGTTGCATATGTGGTACATTATTAACTCCCGGTATGCTGTGATAAGATGAAGATGAGTACTAAAAATTTTAAAGGAACCACCATAAAAATAACATACAGGTAAGACCTCAGAGGAAGACATAAGATTCTTAAAATTTTATTAATTTAAAAAGCCAACAAGTAGGAGGAGGTAAGAAGCACATCATGAAACAAACTGTTCTAGAACCCCCCTCCCCCCGCAAAGAGAGAAATAACCCCAATCATATTCACTACTTAAAGTGAATTGAGTAAAGAATTCATTTAAGAGTAAACTGGTCACAGGTATGGAGGGAGTTTGCCACTCTTTTTTTATAAGCACCCTTGCTTTGGTGGTGTCTTAGCTACTGTTCCATTGCTGTGAAGAGACCAAGGCATAAGAGAAAGCATTAAGTGGGGGCTTGCTTACAATTTCAGAGGTTTAGTCCATTATCAAGGTGGAGAGCATGGTGATATGCATGGTGCTGGAGGAGTAGCTGAGAGCTATATCCTGATCCACAAGCCTGGAGAGAGACAGAGACAGAGACAGAGACACAGAGACAGAGAGACAGAGAGACAGAGACAGAGAGAGGACTGGATGATGTGGGCTTTTGAAAACCTCCAAGCCCACCCCCAGTGATACACTTCCATCAACAAAGTCATACTTTCTAATGCTTCTAATCCTATCAAAGAGTTCCACTCTTTGGTCACTAAACATTCAAATATATGAGCCTATGAGGGCCATTCTTATCCAAACCACTACATTCCACTGTCTGACTCGCATTGGTTTGTAGCCATATCATAATGCAAAAAAAAAAAAAAAAA
>LZPO01066506.1:18214-38631 GCA_001675575.1 Neotoma lepida
GGGGAAGCTGGGTGTGTTAATTAGATTAAAATGCCTTGAAAACAAATCCATTTCAGAGTAGCTAATTAAATATTTCATTTTGAGTTATTTTGTGCAATTTGCTTTGGTAGGCAACAGACAAATATTAAGTATGCAATTTTGTCTTCAAGCACAACTCACTAATATTTTAGTGATTTAATTCTTTGGTTCTGGTGTTTGGGGCTGCTTTTGCTCTGTCCTGATTCCTATACTTGACAGTTGAGTGTGAAACAGGACTCGGGAGTTCTCAGTCACAACTTGGATGTCTAGAGAGGATTGGAGCCTTTTGTGTGTTTAGAACCTGGTGTCCATCCGAGTTGGAGGTCTCTGCCTTCCAGTGTCCCTAGAGGCTGTTCTCTGGTCCTGCAGGAACTTGTTCAGGGATGGGAATGATACCTGTGACCTTGTGTCAACATGCTGATGGCCTCCATGATGGAGGTTTTTCCTCACAGTGAGTGAAGTCCAACACAACAATATGAAAGGAGGCGGGCAGGTGGGCAGGGCTGTGCAGGTTGAGGTCTCCTGTGTGGGTGTGGGTTTGAGATCTTCCCCACAAGTCCCCAAATGTCAAAAATGGTGCAGAGAATACACTCCTGTGGCTCTACACCAAATAACCCACTGCAGAGTCTTTCTGTTTTGTTCTTGGATTATGAGAAAAACATCCTTTGCTTGTCTGGGGTCTTGACTCCTTTGCACCCCTAAATTCAGTGGCCTACATCTCAGAGCCATTGTCCCATTACTGCTCATCTCAGCCTGCTNGGAAGGTAGCTTTGATTTAGAGTGAGCCTTGGTCATGTTAGCTCTGNCTTCTGCTCCCCGACATCTCTCTGGCAGCATGAGCTGGGTTCTACCTCTCAGAGACAGAGGGGTAGCCCACCTTCCTCTAGAATAATCTCCCTGCCCACAGGCACACCATGTTTCTGACCCTGGCACCCGACCTTCTCACCTCCTTTCCATCATTTTTTCGCCTCNGTCTCCTTGGGATCTTTGCTAAGGTTGAATGGGTCACCTTTATCTTAACAGGGTTTTTTTTTGTTGTTGTTGTTTGTTTGTTTGTTTTTAATCCAAAGCCGGAAGCTGAGCTTCACCCCATTGGAGGTAATTAAAATGACTTCCCCAACACGAGGGGGACCTAAGTTTTTGCCAGGTTTCTGGAGGCTCTGCTGCTGTTGCTAATTTGGAATGTGAGTGAGAGCAAATAAATATCTACCTTCTTGGAGCATTGAAAGTTTGACAATCTTTCTAGTTTCANNAAAAATTTCAAGTCTTCTTATACACAGTGTATATTGTCAACACTGTCACCTTTGGCTGAGGAATCTTGTTATGAGAAGCAGCAGGTCTGTATTTCCACCTTAGGACAATTATACCTCTGCTCAAGTCTGGAAGTCCTGTGTCAAACCCGNCTCCCCAGTCAAATGCCTGTGCTGTCATTGGCAGCATTAGCAAAGGCTGCTGNNAGACTTGGAACAGGAAGGGGGATCCAGGCTGAGAGGTAAGTGGGGTAGGAGACTGCCTGAGATNCNTGAGGGTGTCGCAGATGTTTGCTGAGAGCATTCTTAGCAGAGGCTAGAGCATGTGCACAGGTGTGGGGAGTTGAGCAGCCACCTACCTAGTGATGGCTTTGCTTCAAGACGCTGTCAGCTACCTCTTTAGAAAGCTTCTAATCTCAGCACCTGTGANGACGACCACCCTCCCCCATCTTCCCTCCCTCCCTTTCTCTCTTTCCTCCCTTTCACCTCCTTTCTTCTTCCTCTCCTTCAGTCCCCTCCATCCATTCCCTCACGCTTTCCCTTTCTCCTCCCTTTTGTCTGTGCTCAGGATTGGNCTGGGGGCTTCACCCGTGCTTTGAGAAGTATTCTACCATTGAGCTCCACCCTAGCCTGGCCTCTCTCACCTCTGCAGGACTGNTGGACACTCAGCACCTCTGTGTCTGCTGAGGGCCAGGCTGGTGCTCAGTCNCTTTGTAGTTGCTGAGGTCATGTAGANGGACCTGGATGAATGCAATAAACCTTTCCATGTTCCTTCCTAGAATGTATAAGGGGNAGGGGGAGAGGGAGGGGAAGCTCAAATCCTTCTTGGTGGAAAACAAAGGGAAGTTTGCCTNAATTCTACTCTGCCTATACAACACAGGAAGTGTTCTTCTGCAAAATGGGGGTTTTAATATTTGATATGTTTTTGTGAACACCTCCCATATCGACTGAATGATTGGGCTCGGCTGGCAGGCCTGTATAAATATTTCTAAAGGAGAGCCACATTAAAGAGTCCTCTCCCCCCTCTTTGTAAAGCTCTCATTTTATTTACACATAAATCTTGGGAAGAGTCCCTCTTCTCAACTTCACACTCCTCCAGACTCTTAACGCTGGCCTTTTGATGGGTGGGAAATCTCCTGCTTTGTATTCCTCCAGCGCNGTCAGCAATAAAGCCACCCTCATTACGGAATAAAATTTAAAACTGTCTCCCAATTGTGCAGTTGATGTGAATGAGACCTATTATGTTTGCTTTACTATGGTGTGATCCGTGATAGATGGCGAGGGGAATTTTGAGGACCCCGGGGATTCTGACGCTCAGCATGCTAAGTGGGGTGGCTGCGTGTAGCCGTTTATCAGTGGAAAGCAGAAAGTCTGCCCAAGGCAGCTGGCACACACCTTAACTTGACAGGGCTCGATTGTGTTTGCTCAGATTAGCTATCGACACCTTCAGTGCACAAGGTCAGAGGGGTGTGAGTTCGAGGAGAAGAGATGTAACGCTCTATCCCTGGACATCCCTCTCAACAAAATCTTTGTGATGTGTGTGGGTGCACATGTGTGTATGTGTGTGTGTTGTGTGTGTGTGTGCGTGTGTGAAGCCCGACTATCTTGCATGCATAACATGATTTGGGTCCATACTGCTGCTCCTGTGAGCTGAAGTGTGAGTACGTCTGTAGCATGTATGTCTATTTCCCTTGTCATGTATACAAACAGCTCTGTGGGTGAACGGCTGCTCACTCTTGCTTTTCTGCCTCTCATTTTAGAACTAGAGCGCAGACACCTTTGGTGAGGTTTGGTGACCTTCTGGTTTGTCTTGTTTTCTCTCTGTTCCCCCTGATTTCTGCTTAGAGCAGGGTGGGGGAGAGTCCTGTTCTGTGAGGACTGGCTTGGTGTCCTAACATATTTGCAGCCCCCCCCCCCGAGCCACCATTGTCCTTAATTAAGCCACAAGGCATCGTCGGGGTAGGAACAGTTAATAATCCTCTCTTTTCAGGATTGCCTGAAGTGTATTTGGCTCAAAAGAAAATGCAGAGAAAGGGCAGAGTTCTTGCCTGAGAGCACGGGATGGATAGAAATACTGCTGAGCTGAGCAGCGCTCACAGTAGGAGGCTTCTTGGAGGTTTGCTTCTGGATCCTCTTCACCAGTCACAAGCAAGGCCAGACAGCGAGATCGTTTGCAGGCTGGGACGCTGATGGCTTAAGTACCTGGTGGTGTAGACTGGGCAACATCCTGCTGAGGACGCAAAAACATGCCTTACAGCACGGGAGGTGAAAGGTGGGCTCTAAAAAAGCTCTGACTAATTTTCTTCTCAATTCTCATGCTTTCCCCAAATAATCTTGGCTCGTGAACAAAGGATGTTGCCCAATATTGTTTGGGAAATAGCTGGCCCTTGAAAAATGAGAGTCAGCAGATAACTGGAGTCTTATTATTGGGTCTTGGTTGTTTACAAAGCGTCCACATACTGACATNGGGAAGAATTCTTGGAAGAGAATGTTGTCAAGAGTGAAATTTCTCTTTGCTTCTTATCGGATCTTTTTATGCTTCATTTTTAACTAGGTCAGAAAGAAATGGAGTTGTCTTCAAATGCTGTGTGTATTAACTCATTAGCTACCGGTTGCTACTTCTCAGATGTCTGCCAAACTTTGCACTTCCTGTAATATATATTTTAACGATGTTGTATAAATTGGCATGGGCAGAGCCAGAGTGAGCAAAACCTTCACCAATGACCCCGTGCCTTTCTCTCATGCTTCTTTTGTATCCTATTCACATTCCCTTGGATCACAGCTTTTTGTTTTTTTTTCCCCCACTATCCTTTAATTCTCGCTGTCTCTTTAAATATAGAATGACTTTCTCACATAGCAAGTTTACAGAATATTATCTTGCAGAATATGGTTGGTTTGATATATATTTTGAAATTGCAAATTTGGATAATAAACAAATGACCAGGTCTAAGTGCCTGGTAACGGTGCCTATGAAAATGAGTCACTCCTGCCCACCTCCCTCCAAGCCCATTCCTCCTGTTTCTATCTTTGTTCCCTTAGGGTCAGTATAGATCCATCATTAATTTAAAGGGCTTATTGTTACTAGCTTACACAAGGCAGCCCGACTCTACACCCCAAGTAGTTGAATNAGTCATTTGCCGTGGGAATACAGAAGAGGAATAAGCGGGGAATAAAAATAACCAACATTTACTGATGGCCGACCCTGTGCCCAAACTATGGATAGGTATCTCATTTCTTTCTCATGATAACCCCANGAAACAAGCATTCAATGCTAGCAGTGAGGCCTGAGTGTTTTACCCAGGCCCCCACAGTGGTAGAGCAGAGACTGGATCAGTGAAATGTGACTTTGGAGGATAATCAAGAGGATTTAACAGGTGTGGGCAGATGGGAGGAAGAAGGACAGGTTGAAGATGACAAATTTCACTCAGTAATGAGCAATTAGTTAAAACACATGTTAGGACATACATTCACTTGTCATCCACAGACACGCAAGATTAATCTCAAGACCTAGAAACAAAAAAGCAGTGTTGCAGCCCACCAGGGGAGAAAGGATAGAAGTCTGCTCCTGCGGTCCTATGGGAACCAATCTGTGTGAGCTGCCAGCTGCGGGCCAATCCCCAGGCACAATGGCATGCTTATCCCTTGAACCTACTGCCCCACTGTGTATATGACAGGTTTGGAACAGTTCCTACAGCAGGGAGTGATCTGGATTCTTTCTTTTCTTCCTTCTCATTTTTTAAATTAGTTCTTTGAGTCTTATACAGGTAATTTTGATCATATCCAACCCCGCCCCACTTCCTCTCAGATTTACCTCTCTTGCCTTCCAACCCAACTTGGCATCCTTAAAAACAAACAAACAAACAAAAAACCCCACCATCTAGTACAGTTTTTAAAGCCTGTCTAGTACATGCTGTCCATATAGTATTGCATGTGTAGCCTTTACTGGAGGGTGGTCTAACTACCCACCAGAGGCTTCACCCTTACAGAGAATTGACTATCCCTGTCCTGACAGCTGCCACCTGCCAACAGCTCTTCAGCTGGGGGTAGGTGATCTAGATTGTTAGGTAGCTTCGTTTCCACCTCNCAATCTTGTTGGTGGCCTCTGGTCCATCACAACCTCCTTCCTTCATGTNTCCCTGGAAGCTTTCTGCAGCTACTCNCCAGCACAAGTTCTGCTTTATNCCTGTTAGGAGTGTGACCACCTTATCCAGCAGAGCCTCCACGGCACGCAAGCCTGCNGGGAGAAGGTGGGAATAGGGAAGAGTTGAAGAAATGCGTTCACGAATATTTGACTGCAGGCTCCAGGCTTTGCAAGTAACTTTCTACAGGCCAGGTCATGCTCTCCAACAGCTGAAGGGCTCAGTAAGCATCTGACGCACAAATGGATGCGTGAAGGACCGGAGGCATGCCGCNCCTTAGCACAAGTTTGTTTCATCAAAAGGGAATTTGCTCCAGGGGTTAAACTTCACAGAGCTCTTCCACTAAGCTGACCCTGGAAATGAAGTTCTGCTTGCAGTCACCAAGGGTGGGGTGTGTGTGTGTGTGTGTGTGTGTGCTGTATGTATGTGGTAAATGCATGAGAGCATGTGGGTGTGCGTGCCCGTGTGCTCACATGCAAAGGCAAGCCAAGGATGTCAGGCGTCTTCCTCTGTCACTCTCTGTCTCATCGCCTTGAGACAGGGTCTGTCACCGAACTAGAAGCTTACAACTTCCACTAGGCTGGATGGCAAGCTCTTGGGATCTGCCTATCTCTACATCCCAATGCTGGGGTTACAAGCATGCTTGGGGCATGTGTGTGTGTGAGTGTGGGTGCCCGCGCGCGCGGGGGCATGAGCATGTGCACATGAGTGTGTTCATGCTAGAAATTCAAAGTTAGTTTCATGTTTGTACAACAAATATTTTTACCCACAAATATTTCTACCTCTGTCTCCTGGATTTTCACATGACATCTAAAGTGTCTTTTGCCAGAGATGGCCACAGCTGGTTTTGATTAGCTCAGAGGGCTAGCCACGGCTCTCCTTCTCTGGTTATGGAGATGTTTTTCTCAATATGTCTTTTAATAAATTATGTAGTTCCTCCCATGTGACAGGTTCTTCCAGCTCTTTACAAAACCAAGTCTACTTTATTGGTTGGATTTGTATTGCAGAAAAATGCACAGTCCCATGGAAGAAAACCTTTAAAGAGTAATCACGAAAGGGCGCCTTTAAGTCATGTAGGAGACTCCTTGGGAGCCAATTGCTTTCTGCGGCACTCATTCCCTAGTTAAGTGAGGTGGATTCCACACAGGCTGTGCACTGGTATGTGTGTTCCCTTTAGGAAAGCAGACCTGCATTCCTTCCCTAGTTCAATGTTGCCTTGCAGATATAAGACAACACATGCATCCTCTGCACCTCTGCCCCTCTATCATACTCTGAGCAGTTCTGGCATCACATTTCGGCCAAGGGCATGCACATCCCACACAGTGAGCGAAGAGCCGAATCATGCAGTTAGAAGCACTTTCAGGCCAGCAGGATGGATGTAGGTTCATAAGCCTGACGACCTGAGTCTGGAACCCACAGTAGAAAGAACAGATTCCCAAAAGTTGTCCTTTGACCTCCGTATCTATACCATGGCACCTGTCAGCCAGCAGTGACATGTACATATCACACACACACACACACACACACACACACACACACACACACGAGAAGAAAAAGAACCATGGATCCTCGGATGCTCGATTTTAAAACAGCACATCGATACCAAAACCAAATGCAAAATGGTAAAATGAGAAACTTCAGGCCTCTATGAAGTGGGCCAGAAAACCCTTCATGTTCAATACAGAAAACCTAGACGTTTCTAAAAAGATGGGAACCCCACAGTGGTGAATCCCATGCTTCTCTGGAAGAGGGGAGGTGTATGGAGCTGGGAAGATGTCCAGCAAGTGTAGTAAGAGAGTGACCTTGGGTGGAAATGTAATGTCACTTTCCATCCCTTTGCCTGCTTCACACATCTGTCAAAGATGCATAATAACCCATCCTCATCTCACATGGGGACTGAGGATTAATTAATAAGTGATAGTAAATTACTTGGCACTCCTCAGAGGAAACACATCCTCTAAGTGCAAAGAACGGTTATTATCCAGCAATTCAGCACACTATGAAGTCTTAATGACTTCAGGGAGGCTGTTGGAACTCATGCTGTGATCTTTNCAGGTGGGGAGCAAAGGTTGAGGGTCTATATGGTACTTTATTTCCCCCTCTCGACCCTGCTATAAAACAAGTCATTCTCCTCTACCAGAAAAAGTGCCCAAAGGGTGGCATTTCATCCCCGAAATTATGAAGTTAGACATTTTTCTTGACCCGGGCTGGAAATTCTCAATGCATGGAATGGTGTTTCACAGAGATGATTCTCAGAGCACTAGGCCCATGAGCTGAGTTGGGCAAGACCAAAAGGGTGTTATTGCTGCTGAAGCTTTGGGGGATGATGCTACACACTCTGCATTCCTTGTGGAGATAAATATTGCATAGTAGTACATTGAAGTCTGTCAAAGGGCTTGAAAATGCATTGACTTTTACTTTCTTTACTTTCTCAGGAAGTATTGGATAGGTGGACACTTGCGAAAGTGGCTCTCACACTACTCTGGGAGTGTTCAACCCCTTGAATCGTGACTTTGCAGTTCTTATCAGTAAATGGAGTCAGGTTCTCTGTTGTTGATTCTTGGTTGGATTTGTATTGTAGAAAATACAGCAGCCCCAGGCCTTGGCTGGCCAGTAGGATGTGGATAAAAATGACAGGACAGTTGTGATGAGCCTTAGGAAATTCTGCAGCACTCAGTTCATACCCTGGGAGCTCTGCCAGCTTCCATGGGGACAAGCCTGGCCGATCAGCTGGAGCATGAGGGAAACGTCTGCCTTCCCCTTTGCTCTAGTCAATAGTCTCCGAACCCCAGAGAGGCAGAGCCACTGGTCTTGAAAGGCGAATGCAGCACCCATGATAAGGGCTACAGAGAACTGTGAGCTATATAGCTGGGATTTGTTTTAAGTCACTAAATTTTGAGTGGTTATAGAACTATGGGTTAATGATATGATAGTGTCATAACTTTTAAAGTTATAATTCCATCTACTAGTCCTAGGTCTATCTAGTAGCATTATAAATTGGTGATTGATCTATCCTGATCCCTTTGGCTAGACTGACTGTGGTCAGCTCCCTGCTGTTACTACCTCTGCTCACTCTGTTTTGCACTTTAAGGAATACGTGGCAACCAGAACACCCCACAATTCTTTCCACGTTGTGGTTCCAGGTTACATTCAGCTGATCAGAGACACTGCAATAAGATTCCACAAGTGGCAGGGGAGGTGAGGCTTTGTCTTTCATGATAGTCATGGGTAGAAGTATGGCAGATNATGGTATGGTGTTTGTAGCCATTTTGGGGTGCACTCCTCAGAGTGGCCCACAATGGGGCTGCATGTTGTTTCCTCAAGGCTCTGGTACTTGCTGGGGTCAAGAGCTCAAATAGCCCTTTTTCTAGCCTCTGTATCCTCACTTTTTCAAGGGTTGGGACAATCTCTGGCAAGNGGGAACTCTCATAAAGATGAACGACTTCCATTAGGATGCTATGGCTGTTCTGATAAAGGAACGTCTAGGGTCTAGCATGTATCGGTGACCAGTGTCCCTGCAGAATCAGACCATAATCTGGCTTCCAACCTTGCTACGCTGTAGCTCAATGACCTTCAAAAGTTCCTGGATCTCTTGAATCATTTTGTGCATCATTTTCATCCTGTGTAAAATGGAGACAGCAATTACTACCCCACATAGGTTATTGTATGGAAATGGACAAGATGCACAGCTGTAGAGCGTGTAGCACACTCAGGCTTCCCCCCCAAAAAAATCATATTGCTTCTCTGTGGATTTCACATCATGCATCCTGATCCCTGTTACCTCCCCACCCCCTCGATTCTGCCCTCTACCCTTGCAATGCCCTCCCGCCCCACTAGTCCATTCATCTTTGCTTGTAAGTGTTCATTGCTATGAGTCATTGCTCTGGCTTCTGCTACACCATTGATAGTGGGCTCTCACTGGGACTCCTCTTGGATATCCTGTTGTCCTGNNTCATNGAGATCCTGCTGTTTTGGATCTGTAGGTTTGTCCCCTTCACGTGCTCCAACAGTTCATAGATGTGGTGGATGTTGAAGTGGGCCAACTCATAGCCCTGGTTCTGGGCCTGGGTGGTAGCTGGGTTGGTNAGCCTGCCAGCTTTCCCTCATCATCACTACCCAGGAGAGCTCTCCAGAACCGCCTCTGCTAACTCACTCAATACTTCCTGCAGCAAGGAGTGGGGCCAGTTCTCCTGCTCTCAGGTCCCCTGATTTGGCCCACTCACACTTACACCAGGGTCAATTCTACTGTTTTGCCCAGGAGAGGTGCCTGGCCCTCTCTCCCAGCTGCTTCAGGGGATATATGGGGGGAGGGTCAGCTCTCTCACACCCTCAGGTCTGGCTCACCTACACCCCCAACAGGGTCAGCTCTAGTATGCTGTCCAGGTGGGCTANAGGGCCTGCTCTTCTGTCACAGTGGAACTCTTTAAAGGACAGTCGTTAAAGAAGAATTGAGCTGCGTCCCAATTTCCAGTGGATAGAGTCTAAATTATTGAGTTGCCCTTCCTCAGATTGCCCTGCTTTGCTGCCTTCACTTTCCTCCACATTACAACACGACACATCAGTACATCCCAGGAAATGATCAGAAACCTGCAGAGTGACTCTGGCCCTTTTGTAGTCTCAGCCATAGTGTGCTCCTATTGCAAAGACTGTTTTCTAATAAGTAAAGTGTTTTACTCAAGTGAATTTAAACACAATTGCTGATGTATTTCTCAGGGAGTTGCCTTTGAAATCAACAAACAAATCGAAACGTTTCATTCCCTGGCAAAGATCTCAATAGGATTGTAGCAGAACTCAGAGGCAGGGCTGCAGCACGGACAAGAATGAAGAGGTAAAGTGTGCATATTCCCTTTTAGAGAAGTTGCAGTTGCTGTGTTGGGAGGTCTCACTAGGACTGGATTAACAATGTAAAGCCAGAACTTTCTTGAGCCTTGATAGCCTCAATTCGTTGGCCACTTATCTGTGAGGAGGCTTGGGGTGCTGGCTGCTTAGATTTCTAGTAGAGGAAAATTAAAACACAAGCAAGAGGAAACCCATGTCGCCAGAGATCTTGTGTATGGCTTAACCCCATGGCCAAAGCATAACATGTGTTTGGTTTTAACAATGCATATTAGTTTCCCTTTGCATAATATATGTATTACTATTTTAATAAGGAAACAGTATTTATCCCATGAACCTTCATAGACAGAAGATTTATATACAAGGTTTACTTTTTGTAATAAATAATAATAATTCTGCAAAGACAATGATCTCAAAGCTCAGGCCGAGTAGGGGTTTAAATTCTGACTCCTTTATTTTATAGCTATGTGACTCAGGGAATTCTTTTCTCTAAGCTTGTTTATTTTCTTATCTAAAATCAAACAGAAAAAAAGAAAAAGAAAACCATACCACTCTTCTTCTAGAAGTCTTAAGAATAAGTGTTAAATGAGATAATGTACTTAAGATGTGCACTAAAGTAACAGATAATATGGACATAGGAAACAGCAGCTGTTATTTTATTGTTACTTCTTACAATGAGGAAATAAAAATAATGCTTTTAATCTTCTTAGTCTTCATGGAAGCCAGAACCTTAGTTAGACATTGTGAATCTTTTGCTGTTATGAGATTGAGCAAGGACCTGGAGTAGCCAGAGAGGAGAAAAGGATATCCATAAGGCATAGCTTCCAATTGAGCAGTGACTGTGACTTCACTCTACACTTTCCAGAATCCATCTCTGGAAGACTTGTTCCTATTTCTGTATCAGTCTCATGTTTACTCAATGAGTTGTCCACTTAGGCCTGTGGAGGATGGATGATGCATTGTGGTTCCCTGTCTGCGTTCATTGACTCATCTCATCTGCTTGTTTCTTTCAGATGCTTCCTTAAGTAAGTATGGTGGGATACAACTAGAAGGTAACTAACGGCTTCTTCATGATCTTCTCCACCCCATTGCTTCAGGAGAAAACTAAGATGGAGGATTTTAAAGATGCTAAATGGAGGGAGGCTAGGGAGATAGCCAGGTAAGCAGGAGTTCCTGAGCTTGATCCCCAGAAGTCACATCTAAAAANCAAAGTGAGACTGGATGACACACTCTGATACTCCCAGCACTGGGGAGGCAGAGACAGGCAGATATCTGGGGATCACTGGCTAGTCAGCCTAGACTATTCGGCAAGCTCCAAGCCAGTGAGATACCCTGTCTCAAAAAACAGGGCGGATTGTATCTGACGAATGATACCCTAGATTGTATTCCATCCCCCCAGAACTGTACATACATGTACATAAACTTGAACACACGCACACACACACACACACACACACACACACACACACACNTAGACTATTCGGCAAGCTCCAAGCCAGTGAGATACCCTGTCTCAAAAAACAGGGCGGATTGTATCTGACGAATGATACCCTAGATTGTATTCCATTCCCCCAGAACTGTACATACATGTACATAAACTTGAACACACACACACACACACACACACACACACACACACACACACACCCTGCAAAGATGCTTTGTAGTTTCAAAACAAATTTCTGAGTGAATGGTTTTCTTGGTAGCTTAGGCTTTCTCCTCTAAGGGATTTGCTGTTGTTGGATTTGAGGTGTTTTGAGGCTGGAATTTATGATGGGACTTGGATAGTGGGCTATGGTGATCTGAAACTGAACCTCACATTGCTTTCCTCTCTTTTCAGAAGCAGTTTAATCCTTCTTCCATTGAATATGGGCTATACTTACTGACTTCCTTCTCACATATAAAATATCATGGAAGAGATAGGATGTCTTTCAAGAATAAGGTGTAAGTGGTAGGGATTCATGTGGACAGTGGGGAATATGATCAAAGTAATCATATGCATGTATGATTGTGTCATAATGAAGCCTGTCAATTAGTACAATTCAAGAATGAAATAGAATGGCATATGAAAAGATTATGCTTTTCTCTTGGGAGATGTCACAGACTCCCTAGGGTTGTTGGCTCTGATAAAAACATGCTGCCACATCAAAAGGCAGCTCTGTGAAGGCAAGACTGTGGTAAGCTTGCAGCAGAACCTTGGTGGCATGTCCTGGTGGTGGTAGGGTGTCCCTAAATCCAGCCTTGAGGACCAATAGATTGACTGAAACCTCATGAGAGTCACTGAATCGATCTTGCAAACTAGGGCATGCAAAATTGCTGGCGGGGAAAAATGGTAAATGATAAATCTCTGCTTTTCTGAGGGACTAAGTCTTGGGGTCATTTGTCAATATCAATAGCTAACTGATACAAGTGAGAGACATATAAAATTTATACAAGATCAATTTTCTGTCAAAGATGCAATAAAGATAACAAAGATTTCATGGCTTGTTGATAGGAGAGGACAGGCAGAGATGATGTCACTAGGGTTAAGGTAATGGTGGTTGTGCATCTTGGGACATGGACAAATGTCCTGGGGTTGATGGAAACCACAGGAAGTTGGAAAGTCTTAGCTTTGCTCTTNTGCTAAAGAAAGCAGAATATCTGCTACACTNAGCTATCAAGAAGAGGTAGCAGCCAATGTATCTAGGCTAGCACTTTACAAGCTCACTCAGCAAAGAGGCAGATAATGAGTATTTTAGGCTGGTGGGGACCCATAGTCTCTGTTGCAGAGACCTACAGAATTCTGCCACCATGGGGTGAAGAAAGCCATGGTAAAGTGTAAATGAATGGGTGTGACTGTATTCTACTGAACTTTACCCCCAGGGTGTGAAAGGAAGGCAGGAAAGTGGGTTATTGCAGTGCAGAGTTGGTTGTGGACATTTTGGCTCATCAGCAGTGGTGGGAAGATTGATGAATGGACACTGACTAGGCTATATATAGTTAATANCTANAGAAATCACCACAGAAAGAGCTGATGGTATGAGCCCTGACAATGAAATCTATGCCTGGGCAGCTGAGCAGCTGCATGGAGTTGCTGGAGTTCACATCTTACAGCCACTGGGTGTCCTCCAATNTGCAGGATTGTTTCCCTCCTCATCGGTGGTGAATGGAGTCTTCAGAACTAAACTTTGGTTAGAGGGAAGTGGGAAGGGTGACAGGTNTGCACACCTGAGTATAGTGAGTGTGTGACATTTGTGTCGTCTGAATGCATAAAAATATGCTTGTATTATTTCATTTCTCCCAAATTGTTGGCCATAGGAGATCAATGTACTATCATTCTTGCTCATACTGTCAGCTTCTTAAGGTCAGGCATTGTGTTTGCATTGTGTTTCAGTATCTCCAAAGAGCCCAGAAAGGTGCCCAGCACATGGTAGAGCTCCATATATCTCTTGAATGAATGATTGAGTACACAGACAACAGNCACATGGGATAAAATGTCTTAGCTCATACCTAAGTAGACTGATAGAGTGCCTTATTGGAAGGGACGCTTGTAGTGGATAGCTCTCTTGGCTTTTAGTTATAAGACAGCCCCTTTAGCCAGGTAGCTAAGACCTCCCTCTTAGGTCATGGTTAACTTGAGCCCCTAAATGTGACCAAACTACAGAGGATCAAGGGAGAACTGAGCTGTCTCTCATCTCCTATACATGCCCATGTGTACATACACACATGTCCACACCCCTGCAGCATCCTTCTCTCTTACAGTTCAATTTTTCATTTTGGTTTGTATTTGTTTTGTTTTGTGTCTGTTTGTTCCTTCTGCCTGGTCAATTTCATCTTTGGTGTGGTTCAGACAGTCAAAAAACTGACTTTCTTTCTCCAACCCCAATTCTAAGTTCTTATGGAAGAATTTCTGAATGGTCAACCAGAGTCAAGTGGCTGTTCNTTCGTTCTTTTGGAGAGCAAGCATGACAGCAAGAATACATGCATTTTCATAGATCTCAAAGCAGAGAGACAGAGGAAATACAAACCCACACCATCAGGCTACTCCAGTCTTGTCCTCTATTTATAGTATCTGACCCATTGTCTCTGGAGCCACCATCTCCTTCATGGACTGCGAGTCTTCACAATGTCTTGTCAGTACAAGAGAGTAGACCTTTCTTCTCAGTTTGTGCTCCATTCTGATACTACCTGACATGCCCCTATTCCCTGTGATTCAGTGCAAACCCTAGCTGCATATAGCATGTGGCCGATTCCTGGGGGCTCTTCTTGGAAGCCATGCCCCATACATAAGGAGCCAGAGCAGGAACTGGAGGCCAGCTAGTCCCAAAGCAGAAAAGAATTTTCTCATGCGCAGTGAATCCATGCTTCTGGGTCAACATGAATACAAGACACACCAGAGTTCAGGCATGCTGGAAACACCCCTGAATGGACAAATGAATCTCCAGTGGCCTCTAGGAGACACCAGAATAATATCAGTGACAATCAGTACACACGAGGGTATTGCAGATATGGTCATACAATAAGGAAAGGCCATATTAAAAAAGATTGACTTAGAAGCACATACCCTGGTGAAGATACATTCAATTACAGTAGATAAATGCCATTAGGAAAGTACACAGGTAGAAAGCTTCACCTGGTCTAGGAGGACCAGAAGGTCAGAAGGTAAGAAGAATCTAATTTGGTGGACTCTTCTGACTTGCCCTCTTCATTGGGAGTTCATGAGAAAGCATAGGTTAGAAATCCAGGTCCTAGGTTTCTGATTGGTGCTGCTACTGACCCACCTTCCTAAATAATAGCACCCAAAGTCAAGACAGGTTGTGATTCAAGAGAGGAGCAGAGGAGGATGGATAAGAATGAAGAGAAAGCTGAGCAAACTCACCCAAAACACAAGAACATGGTGATGACAGAATTAGCAGTACAGTTAGAGAGAAATCTAGTCAGTACTTGAAAGTGCACAANCCAGCTAAACAAGGACAGCTAGGTACAAAGAGAGAACCTTGGGATTTAAAAGAGCCATTTCTTTGACAGAGCTTATGANAAGAAAAATACTGTGGGAAATGTTCTAATCTCTACTTCATTCACCATCACTAGTGAGAGCGGATGTATTGAAGTAGTGTTGATTCAATGATGCTGATTCACCTCATACAAGACCGAGAGAAGAGCCTTTGGACAGAGGGTGATGACATCTCATGTTTTATAGTGTGTTCTGNTGTCATTTTCTGTGAATTTGTTCAGACAGTTTTGTTCTTGTCATTGGCATCAGAAAGAAACATGTTGGGCTGGTTTCTTCTGNTTGGTTGTTCATGGGCTAAAGCAATGGGAAGGAAACAGTGATGTATGACCAGCCTGTCCAGTAGGTCTTACTTTGTCTTTGTTTAGCTAGAGGAATTCAAGTATTTTTTTTAATAACAAGTTTAATCTTGTTAGAAAATGTTCTTAGTTGTCTTCATTTGCTTGCTAAATTTTGGAACTTTATTTAATTCCTTTACATGTTATGCAACACATTTTTACCTACAATCTATAGCAGTTTGTGTTGAACCCTGATGACCTGCTATAGTCATGTCAATTTGTTCTTGTACACTAATTATTACTGCAAAAATGACTAGAAATGAAACTGTGTAGGGTTGATTAGGATAATTTTTTTTGCAAACTTGCCTAATATTGTCTCAAAATTCCTGGAGTATTTCAATGCTTCCCAATTTTGATGATCTTGCTTTTGATTTTTGATACATGGGGAGGTGTTTGGCAATACAGACAAAGTGAAAATCAGTAGTGAAGACCTTGATTGCTATGTAATATTGTCAGTAATGATTTCAGGTTGTTTGTATACTGGTGTTTGTATACTTTTTTTTTTATGCTGGTGTGTTCACTGCCACACTGTAGCAAACCTGTATTGCACCTTAAATCTATCGATAAACAATAAATTTCTAAAACAATACAAAGGAGAATAACAGTGTAGACTTACTGAGCGTTCCCAGGATGGACTCAGTCCTTTGTGTTGTTTTTCCTGGGAACTCTGTTTCTGTTTCTCTCAGCTGCAGAGGGTGATGCACATCAAAGAAACAATTCTATCCCCTTCCAGCTTAGGGAACTGATGAGTTTATTGAGGTTATTTTCAGGATNATGGGTGAGAATTTACTTGTAGGTGCAACTGCATCACCCAAAAGCCCACNTAACTGTTGCTGAAGACTCACAAAAGCCACTTCCCTGGGGTTCCCTGTGCAGAATTCAGGCAGCTATGTCTCTGGGGTCCTCTCTGGCCTGGCACCCATTTCACTGCTTATCTAATCTCAGGTTATAGCCTTGTGAGTCTTGTACATTTCATGAGCTTCTTGAGTCTTGTCACTGTCGTGTGCATTTGACAAAGCCTCCTTCTTCTTCCAAGGGAGAATACTAACTTTGGGGGAAACAGCTACACAACAGATTCCTGTCACCATAAGAAAACAAACAAGTGAGGGACTAACATAGTTGTTTCCTTTGAAAACGGTGTGGGTTTATACTAACTATCCAGTACTCTAGTACTATAGTAACTATTGAATACAATCAATGGCTAACTGTGGGCACAGAGTACATCTCACCAGTAGTAAACAGCAACAATGGCTAACTGTGGGCACAGAGTACATCTCACCAGTAGTAAACAGCAAAGTTTCTCTTGACAACTACAGCAAGTTTACAGGGATATTTTACAGGGTTATTATTTCATTGCTCCTTTCTCTACACATACTCTTTTTGTGCATGAAGACAAAGATTAACACATTTAATGGGGATGGAGAGACATTTTGAAGCCTAATCCCTACGCATTCCAGAATGAGTGATAGAAAGTTGAGTGTCTCTTAGATAAGGGCTCTTTGAAAGAGCGCCCAGGTCCTCTTGCTGGATGCTGAATCCTGGTTCCCTTTCAAGAGAAGGAAGTCTGCAGTGGATGCCTGCACTTTAGCCCAATTAAAACAGGAATAAATCCANAAGCCTGTTGGAACTGGCCATTGCCGTTGAAGGATACATTTCCTGTCAAACTGAGCTAATCAATAAGCTAGATAGATCAGACCTAGACTTGCACTAGATAAAGTGTCAATTGNAATTAACACATCCTGGGGTTGGTATGGAGATGCACACCTGCAATTCCAGAATTTAGGAGGCTGAGGCAGAAGAATCATGACTTCAAGGACAGCCTGGGCTACACAAGATCTTGTCTCAAAATCAGACACAGNAAGAAAATGAATTAGCATATTTTTGCCACTAATATACACTGTTCTCATTACCTTCCCAGACAGCCTTCCTTGCCTGTTCTGGGGGCTTTCCTCCGATACAGCACCAGAGAACCANCCCCTCTCCAAATCCCCAACAGGACATGAACTGAGGATCTGTGTCCAGTTACCACATTTTTCCTACACTCTGACAGCCAAGGCTCATGTGAGAAGATGACAAAGGCAGCGGCTATGGGGCCTTGTCCTGACTCAGACTCACAGATATTGGCAGTGGGGTCAACATAACAGCAATTGTCACCAATGCTGTCCCCAGNACTCTGAAAAGAGCCCTTGTACCCTGCTCTCTTCCTCCACTCATTCCTGAGTCCCTTTCCCTTTATACTTTGTTTTCAGTTACAGACCTGAAGCTTAATGGAGTTCATTGTTTTCACTCCTATAGTTAACTTTCTTAGTTATTNTGACACATGATAGTCGGATATACTAACTGCTTTGTGTGTGCATGTGTTTATATATAGNTTCATGTGCATGTATGTGAGGGCCAGAGGTCAACTTCAGTCTACTTTGTTTTCTGAGACTGGGCTTTTCATTTGATTTAGAGCAGTGGTTCTCAACCTTCTTAATGCTGTGACCCTTTAATGTAGTTCCTCATGTTGTGGCGAGCCCCAACCATAAAGTTATTTTCATTGCTATTTCATAACTGTAATTTTGCTACTTTTGTGCATCATAATGTAAATATCTGATACGCAGGATATCTGATATTCGACCCTTATGAAAGAGTTGTTTGACCGCCAAAGGGCTCATGACCCCCAGGTAGAGAACTGCTGGTCTAGGGATTACTGATAAGGCTAGACTGGGTGGCCAGTGAGACACAGAGATCCCCCTGATTCCATTTGACAGTGTTCAGACTGCAAGCATGCACCACTACACCCAGGTTTTTATGTAGGTTCTGGCTATCAATCTCAGATTCTCCTGATTTGCAGTGAATACCAGCTGAGATATTGCTATAGCCCTAACTATGGAGTGTAGTGTGATACTTCAGTACATATGTGCAATGAGTAATGATAAGATGCAGGTGGTGGCATGATTGCTGGAGCTATTAGGACCTCAAGAGAAAGGAAAGAAAGAAAGCAGATGCATTTGGATGGACCAGGGAACATATACCTAGGTATGGGGGAACACATCCACAGGATATTGGAGTCATAACACACGGGGGGGACACTGGGATAGGAGGCAGACAGACAAATCTAGGTGTCAAGAATCCCTTTCCAAGATGGAAGTCAGAGGATCCCAGACCCTTGGAGGATGTGGGACAAGCAACCAGTGACCAAGAGATCAATGGGAAGAATATGTCTCCCTCTCTTGCCATAAAAAGCCAGAATATACTGCTAAGTGTCATAAAAATTCTAGGTCAGCTTCCAGCAGCTCCCACATCTCAAATCGGGGCTTACATACTAACTTCTTCCTTGCCAATCACATGNCAAGCCGGCCTAGCTGTCCTATTCTACAACTGAGGGTCAATATTTCAAGCACTCTGTGGTTCTTCTCTGCCCCTTGACCTTGGTTGGAGTCACCTGCATGAGTGCCAACCTCTGGGCAGCAAAGGTGCCCAAGTGTGGTGAACAAGCACCTGGAATCTTTATGCACGAGGTCCCTTTAGCCCCAGAACTCTGAGGGTAGCATTTGCCAAACTCAGAAACAGGAATTACATCCAAGTTCAGCACTTGGAGGCTCTTCTCCANGGGTTCTGTGATCTGTTCCACCTCCCAAGCATGCTTTCTTTCAAATGGGAACAGTAAGAGTCCCTGCCTCCTGTGATTTTTGTCAGTTTAAATTAGATGATGTATGTAAAGCCCGAATATGCACAGACTCAGCAAAGAATAAATATTCAGTGAAACACACTCAAATAATTCACTTACATTTGTATTAATAACTTTTTCAAAAGACCCTCTTCAGAGTCAAGGTCTGCTTCAAACTAGCTTTCTGGCTCAGTTGAAGCCTGTTGCAGATGGAATCTTCTCTCAGCTGAGGGCTGTTCTCCTCAACACCTGCACCAATTAGTGGTCTCAGCCTTCTGGCGATGCAAAGTCTGCATTAATGTAGACACTTGAGTGTATGACACTCTGGAGTTTATTCTAATTATCGACCTTGCCTGCTTTTCCCTCATCTCTGACCCCCACCACATATGTGCACATCGGCTGCTTAAAAACCCAGGGGAAGTGTTTCAGAACACAGGAAGAATATTTCATGGAACCCCTGTTTTGCTCTGACGACAAGCTTGCATGGAACGGTACCATGTTTAAGTCTAGTTGATTCCCGTGACACATTTGTTATGTCTCTGTAGGATCCAGCCCAAAGGGATCGTGGCCTGATCATAAGGGTTGCCCACAATTCTGTAGTTCATGTCCTGAGAAGGCAACTGTCTTGTAAGAGCCCAGCAGTACCCATGCATTAATTTTCTCTCCATAGATATATTCTTAACTATTGTCATTTACAACTGTTAAGACTTGGGAATGAGAGAAAAGCAGTATTCCAATAAGCTAGCATGCTAAAATATAATTTTGCCAAACACACAAAATCACTAGCAAATGTGAACGTGACTGATTCTGTGCTGCATTAACAGCTGAAGGGTTCATTTTGCAGAGTTCACTTGTGGAGAGNCCATTCAAACATCGCTTTCTCTGCTCCTCACCTTCTGCACCTGCTTTAGTATCGGGTTGTCTCTCCTCTGAGATACAGGCACGGGATAGGCACCACTCATTCTAAGGCGCTTCTGTCTTGTTTTGTTCTGTGTTCTACGATGCTGCAGAAACAGCATCAACTACTGAAGATGCAGAAACAAGTACATAGTCGTTGGGTGGGATGTGTGGTTTTGTGTGTCAATAGCTGTAATGTGGTGGACTTTGGCCCACAAGCAATAGAAAGCCAACCTCCAGTAGCCTGAAACATTAGGCTATTACTGCTGACTTAGTAAGAACCTGAAGATCCTGGAT
>LZPO01066506.1:54438-69995 GCA_001675575.1 Neotoma lepida
GGGTTGGGTATGACGGTTCATATCTGCAATCCCAGCACTCAGGAGACTGAAACAGGAGGATTGCTCTAAGGTTGAGGTCAGCTTGGTCTACAGAGTGAGGGCCTTTCTCTGAACAAAAAGCACAGAAGGGCAACAGGACACAGAGGTGCAGTCCTGTAATCCCCACTACTGGGGAAGTAGACATAGGAAGATTGCAAATCCACTCCCTGGAGGGTAATGCAGGTGTGGACCAGATTAACCAAAAGTATCTCTAGGGAGGGTTTGCCTGACTTCTGGCAGTGTTTGAAGAGGGTGGGGGAGGGGAGCTGATGTTGGCAGAACTGCCCAACATAGAAGATGGAGGAAGTCACAACCACATAGCTCAGCCACCTCTCTGGGTTTTATTATAAATTATAAAGCTTCCAAGTTATAATGTGAGCCTATTGAATGGCCAGCATTTATATTCCAGCACTTTCTGTATATGAGCTACTTGTACCTCTTGTTAGAAATGAAGGTTCCTCTAGGATGCTGAGTTCCACAACAGCAGAGGGTGATGTGTTCAACACCATATCCACACACCCAGGGGCAGAGCTTGACATAGAGTCCCAGGTTGTTAAATATTTGGTGAAAGAGTGAAGAGTCTTGGAAACCATTCTCGACCTACTGAATTAGTATCGCTAAGTGGGACTAGGGACCTGCAGCTTTAGTAAGAGCTCCAGATGGTTCTCAATGCTATTTGTGCATTGAGAGTTTATGAGGTGGGTGATTTTCAGGGTTTTTTTTTTCTTTTTCTTTTCTTCTCTTTTCTTTTTTTTTGAGACTGGATATCAGGTGGCCTAAGCTTGCCCCAATCTCATTAACTCACTAGGTAGCTGAGCGTGACCTTGACCTTTGGGTACTAAAGACTCCACCATCTGAGGGCTGGGATTACAGGCCTGCACCAGCATGCCCAGTTTATACAGCGTCAGGGATCAAACTCAGGTTCAGTTTAAGTGAGCATTTTACCAACTGAGCTACATCCTCAGGCCTCCATCATTTTCTTCATTACCTTGGCCTNGTCCCACAATCTGATTGACAGCTGGAGGCCATTTCCTTTTCAGAAGATGGAAAAAGGGGAACTGCTGAGAAAACCTCTGTCTTAGTTCAGGTTTCCATGCTGCAGNGAAACACCATGACCAAAGAGCAAATTGCGGAGGAAAGAGTTTATTTGGCTTACACCTCCAGATCATAGTCCATCCTTGGAGGAAGTCAGAAAGGGACTCAAGCAGGGCTGGAACCTGAAGGCAGGAGCTGATGCAGAGGCCATGGAGGAGAGCTGCTTACTGGCTCACTTCCCCCTGGCTTGCTCGGCCTGCTTTCTTATAAAACCCAGGGATGGTGCCAACCACAATGGGCTGGGCCCTCCCNCATTGATCACTAACTGAGAAATGCCTTACAGATGGATCTCATGGAGTCATTTCCTCAACTGAGGCTCCTTCCTCTCTGATGACTATGGCTTGTGTCAAGCTGACACACAAACCAGCCAGTACACTCTCATTATTTATTTATTTATTTATTTATTTATTTATTTATTTATTTGTTATTTTGTAAGTAAGTTCCCTTTTTTTCTTCCTCCTATGAAGATCTCAAGGTGTGAAGGATCTTCATTTAAAAATAGGACCCTCACTCAAAAATAATATTAAACAGCCTCTGCTTGAATTAAAAAGAATTCGAGCTTCCCAGGTATTGCTGACAGAGGCTCCAGGAATGAAACAGTACAAAGTCACAAAAGTCAGGATGCCCGGAGGGCTATCTGAAAGCAACTGATTAACCACAGAATGTCCCAACTCTGGAGATAGTCCATAGGAGAGGTCTTGTGACAAACAACAGGTCAAACTTAAGGATGAAATAACTAGATAACTCAGGAACCGTGGAAATTCCTAAGAGTAAGCAGAGATAAGCCNATCAAATGAAGGATCAGATAACTCAGGAACTGTAAAAATTCCTAAGAGTAAGCTAGTCAAAAATGAACCTGTACTAACCCCTCTCCCCTTTGAGGAATTTTGGGGTTTTGCCTTTAAAAGCTAGGCTCACAAAGAAAGAGCAATTCTCCTCCCTGCCTCGTTGTGACGGGGTGCGGCGGACTGGAATTCCGAGCCAGCTTGTAACTGCTCATTAAGAATAAATCTTGCAGCCGGGTGGTGGTGGCGCACGCCTTTAATTCCAGCACTCAGGAGGCAGAGGCAGGCAGATTTCATGAGTTCGAGGCCAGCCTGGGCTACCAAGTGAGTTCCAGGAAAGGCTCCAAAGCTACACAGAGAAACTCTGTCTCGAAAAACCAAAAAAAAAAAAAAAAAAAAAAAAAGAATAAAACTTGCTGTTGCATTCTGGAAATTCTTGGTCTCCGGTGGTCTTTTTGGGGGTCCCAATCTGGGCATAACAGGTGCAACCAGACTCAAGTCCTGCGAAGGTGAAACAGACAGAAACCAGGTAAGGCTGGAGACAAAGGTATCCTCTTGCCATCTCCAGCCAACTTGTTGGGCACACACTGCATCACCCTCGGGGACCCACTACAGGCATCATACTTTGGGATGTTAAGCTACATTACAGCATCGTTCTGGAGCACAACTTGTTTATAAAATTATCCTGTTGATTGAAGTTGGCATGGAGATCTCAGCCCTCTTGTGGGCATGGTGGGAAGCCAGTCCATAATTTGTAGCNACTTTGTTTATTCACCCCGAGGAACAGGGAACAGGGGGGTGTGGGAAATCTTCACGTCTTTCCTATATGCATGGTCAGTTGCTTCTGACCTCCTGCCCATAAAAGGACTTCATGGGAACCAAGCCACAATTCAGCCAGACTTGGGGAGATCCTGGAGCCTGAGCAGGGGGCATCCTTTTGGTGTGTCTCTCNGCCTGGCTGTACCTCAAGTTTCTTGACTGGAACTTTTGACGGAGTAAAGATGCCTGCTATACCTCAGANCAACTTCACAGGGAGTTCTGAGGGGGAAGGCAGGAAATGCATTCTTTTAGAAAGTTCTGGAAGTAGTTGTGGTGTGTAAGTAGGTCTGCAAACTGCCCACCAGATGAAGCTACTAATCAAAGAACCATTTTTCAAAACTACTTCCTGTGGGTTTTGCCTTTTCAAAAGCTAGAGTTTTTATTTTAAAAGTAAAAAAGAAAGCCAGAGCAATTTTAGCGCATCTTTGATTGATAATCAGAGAGAATTCCCATCTAGTCTCCTTCCTCATTATAATATCCAACATTAATGCTGTTTTCCTTATCAATTTACATGACTTGCAATGACCAGAGACTCAAATTTTATCTCTTAGAGAGATATTTACTACATAGGCTCATGCACAAGCCTAGTGTTGGCAAGTTTTATGGTACTTATCAAATGCCTGGCTTCCTGTAGCTCAGCAGTGCAGCTTGGCTGCTTCTCTCTGCCTTGTGAAGTCAGTTGGCTTGCAGGATTTCTGTGTGCTCTGTGGGAAGACCTTCCTGTGTTGGGGATACATCTGCAAGGGAATCTATGTGAGTGTGCATACAGAAGGGCCCCAGGAAGAGNGTTTCTGTTAGTTGTGTGCAAATTACCTTGAGACACAGGAGCCGTCGTCTTCCTCCATCTCTGTTTCCTCATATTTCTTTCTAAAAACGTCTCCAGCTATGTGTAAATCCAATTTCCAGGTTATTTCTCAGCTTCTCAAATACAGAAACATTTCACTAGGGGGCACTTCAAGACTGAAGAAAAANAACTGTCCACAGTCACTTGGTGACAATAGATTCCACTTCTCCATTAACTAGGTAAACAGTCCTGCACAAAACAAAATATAAAAAATACATAAGGAATTAAATATGTATTTAGCTGAAACTGTGATTCAATTTCTCTGGCCTGTTTTCTATGCCTGTTTTCTGGAAGCATGGGAGGAAAGNNGCATTCTGGGCTTTCTGGAAATTGGGGCTTGAAGATTAGAATAATAATGATCACGAGAATTATCGTAATAGTCTCTTCACCTGGCTTAGGATAGACACTTTGCTTACACCAGTGTTTTTATACAACGGGATGAGCCTTTTATGCAGATTCATGTTTAAAAAAATGTCTTAGTCTACTCATTCATAGTCTTAATAAGGGAGCTAGCAGCTTCCAGCTGGAGGGTCTGGTGGGGGAATTTTCTATAGAGAATAGCAGATCTGCAGGGGCATCTGGTACCTAAGTTGGAGACCTGGCCTGTTTACCTGACAGCAGAACCTTGCCACTCTTCGGTTCTCAGCATCCCCATTTGTAAAATGGTTGTATTCAATGTCTCCAGTCTGACCTGCCCTCTCCCCAACAGTTTCTGTGAGGCTGGGTTGTGCACACTGAATTTTCCCTGCAGGTCTGTAAGAGCAGTTATACCAGAGGCAGCTATGGGGAGCCAGGTAGAGAGATAGGAGAATACAGTGTGAGTCCTGATTGTTTATTGGCTGGCTGCCATGGCAGATGTGACGGGTTCAGAGGCTTTGGAAAACTAGTGCCTGTGCATGAGTTCTAGAGCCTACCAGCTGATCAGGTGGAATGAGATGATTCCGGATGGCCCTGGTGCAGTAGATGACTTTCTGTGCAGAGTGAGGATTTGACACAGTGATGGACACAGATGAGGAGAAGACCNTGGAGGTAGAAGAACAGGTTAGGGTGACATGCCAACAAGCCAAGGAATGGCAAGAAGGCCCAGGAACCATCAGATGCTGGGAGACAGGCCTGAGACAACCCTCTCACCCTCTGACAGTTTGATCTCAGATTTCTAAGCTCCTCGACTGGACAACACATTTCTGCTGTTTAAAGCCACCAGTTTTGGGTACTTGGTTATTGGCAGCTCTATGCAGGAGGGCATTTGGCCCCAGCCCCCTTTCCTCTGGATGCTAGCATTGGTTTGATGAGTGGATATTTGGGGAAGCTGCTAGAACACAAGGCTGGCCATCTAGTGGGTCTCATTAGCTCTATAATAAATCAGAGGGGATAGTTTGGATGGAGGGATGGATAAGGACCACTTGATATTTAGCAGGTTCTAGAAGCCTTGCATGATGGTCTTTAGTTCAGAGAAATAACTGTTTTTGCTGCTGAGAGAATGGAGACTCTGAGAGGTCAGGTATGTTGAAGGCTACAGATCTAGGAAACAACAGACATCTAACTGTGCCACTTGTCTCTAAAATCTGGGCTCCTATTGTTAGGGCCAAGTGTCATTTAGCCTACCTGGATAAATTCCCCGCTGCTATCTCCCTCCATTCCTCCTTCCCTCCCTCCTTCTTTCCCTCAATCTATCTATGTCCCCACCCCCCACCTTCTACTCCTCTCCTTTGTCTGCTTGAGAGACAGAAGGAAATGAAGCTAGTTCATTCTAGAAAAGCATCGATAGACTAGGCTCTACACGACTATGTTTCAACTTTCTAGAATGGTCCAGTTGCCTGGAAGACTGTTGAACTGTNGAGTACAGAAGACTGTTGACAGTGAGGCTGCACAGGAAAATGGATATCAGAAACCAAACCCTGAGTATGAAGAAGTGAAAGTAGGCTAACCTGGAAGAGGTAGCTTCCCTACACNAACATGCTTTTCTTGGAGTTTGCATTACCCAGCCTTCCTAAAGACAGGCAGACCCAACCCACATTCTGCTCCACTGGGGTTTCGTTGGCAATGCCAGCGAGTCCCCACCATGTGTCTCTTGGGGCCAGCTATGAGATCTTCATCCTTGAGCCACTGACCTTAGAAGGTTTTTGTTTGTTTGTTTTCTTTTTATTCCTGAGCTGTCCCTATGCCTCTCAGGGTATCCATTTCCTGGAACTATGATAGCATCCTGAAACAAACTGGGTGACTTAAAAAAAGCAAACATGAATATGTNCTTTTGATTAGAAACAAAGTATAGCCAAAGTGACAGTTTCTCTGTAGCCTATGGAAACAAGGTGTGGCCAATGTGACAGTTTCTCTGAAGGCTCAGGGAAGCCTTTCTTTCCCTCTGGGCTTCTCATAGTTGTCACATTCTTTCAGTTATGTGGGAATAGAACTCAAGCCTTTGAGGACTTCCGGGATTTCCAGTCCATTCCCGCACAGGTTGGTCCCATCTCAGCTTAATTACATATACAAAGACCCTATTTCCNGATGAATTCCCCTTAGTAAGTTACAACACGACATTCACAAGTTAGCAACAGGTCACTTGAGGGAAGCTGACTGAACTCACAGTCCCGGGTGAGAGCTGCACAGCTAGCTTTCCTTTGGAGGCTCTTGCCTGGNGCAGCCTCTCCTTCACAGTGAAGCACAGTTGCACATTTCTCCTGGAACTTCAGAAGCTGTGAAGCCTGTTCTCTCTGGAGCTTGGCTGACAGCTTCAGGGACCCTGCCAATGGGTCTTGAAGCATGTGCAGAAATGAGAACAGGCCTGCTGAAATCCTGAATGTGGGGGGAGAGAGCGAGAGAGTCCAGCTCTTGTGGATATTTCATTCCCTTTAGCAGGTCTCAGCCTGGTGCTGGGGTCAAGCACCCATTTCCATTCCTGAGTGCTCCGTTCTGGGCCTTGTACCTGTCGCTTTTCATTCTCCACTTTAGTTCCAGGTAATGATGTGGTAAGATTCAGCTGGCAGACTTGAGGGGTGGTGGCATGTGTCCCAACTGCAAATCAGCTTGGGGGAGGAACAACCTTCTCACCGAGTTAGGACCAAAAGAAAACAACATAGCTGNGGAGTGTAGCCTAGCCAATGACATGTGTACCCTGGCTGTGGATACCCCTGCAGAGGAGATCATTGTCATTGGGGGAACCTTCTAGAAAACAGCCAGAGCTGTAAAAGTGTGTGAAGCAACAACAATGTCAACAGAAACACTGCTACTTTTGTTTCCTTAGGTATTTATCAGCCTTTTCCTTAAATCAGGTATTATTTTGATGTGTTGTGTTTTGACTGTCTTTTTAAAGCAGGTGTCCAGTCGTTACATGCTAGTTTGAAAACACCATCTCCTTGCAATTCTCCCCGGTGCAGGGAGGTAGTAGAACGGGAGTGTAGCTACAGGCTTGAATCTCAGGATCAGCAGCAAACAAGGGAGCAGCCCATTGCCTTTTGGCACAGCAGCTTTCTGCCCTGTCTCNGCTGGACACTCCCGCCCAGAATTCTCCTTTACCCCCTCACCAGCCCGTTCTCCATCAGGGCACTTAGGAGCCATGCTGCGATGTTAAGTACTGAGGGGTGCTGGACACTGTTGTTGCTGTGCTCTGCAAAGCCGACTGCTTTTTACAAACACATTAAACATTAATATCTACAGAATGGGCAGTTTTATAGTGTACAAGCACGCGTTTCCTGGACATGGATTTATTTATTTTTTATTAATGTAACCTTAGCATGCCACATATTTCTCTCTGAGCTCCAGATCTGAAAGGCCCTGGCTGGACCTGATGAATTCTTTATGATTCCATTTAAGACCAAGGGAACCAACGAACTCACCCCCATTTACATTTCAGTGGTGTCTCATAAGTAATGCATGTGTGCGTGCTGCTCGCTTCTCCACTGGCGTTGGGACAGCCTTTAATACCTCATCACATGGGCAACCTTTTCAGGAGGCAGGGAATAGAGGCGTGTTCTCCTCAGACTGCTGTCTTTTCCTTGCTTCAANGACTTGAAACTTCCTCTGTGGCCAAGGATGGGCAATCCTAGAGAGCCATCCCGGGAATGTTCTACACTTTCCCTTCCCAATCCCCTGCTGAACATTTCTGGTCTCTAAGCGGTGCCTTGAGAAGGCAACCGGAGCCAGCTGGCTGGAGCCTGAATTCCTGATGCCTGTCATTCTGGAGGATTGTAGTTTTCTTTCCATTCTGACTTTCCTAAGGTGAGATCCACAGGCCAGTCCTGGCATGGGTGTCTTNGTATCTGTCCCCTGTGCAGTGCCATCTTTACATGATATAGGTCAGATCAGACCATCCTTGCTTAGAATCCTCCAATGCTCCCAATATTTTGACTTATTCCTGAGCTGTGGATTCCAGACTTGCCAGCTCCTACGACTTCTTGTGCCAAGTTTTCAAAGTAAAGTCTTGATATAGAAGTAGTCACACAGTACTTATATATCAACTCTCTCTCTCTCTCCTCTCTCTCTCTCCCTCTCTCTTTCTACACACACACACACATACACACACACATACACACACACATACACACACACACACACTTACTTTAGGAATCTTGCTCTAAGAACTTAACCACCACATTGTAAAGAAGCCCGTGCTACATGCTACACGGACAGGTCATGTGCATTGTTTCAGCCAGCCACCCCAGCACAAGTGCCTGCTGCTGCAAGACAGCATCAGCTCCAAACCTGAGAACACAAGCTGCAAGGTGAGGTGTCATGTGACCTTTCCCCAGCAGCCCTGACCATGTCTGTTCACATCAGGTAAGGCACCAATGACAGATCAAAGAACAGTTCCGCCTAAGTCTAGCTAGTGGANTGGTGAGTTTGTTGAGGTTGCTTACAGGGGTGTGAGGGAGGGCTTACTTCCAGGAGTATGAGTCAATCAAAGGCAGCTGCATCACTGAAAAACCCACCCAGCATGAGCATGGCTGATGGCTCATGAAAGCTGCATCCTCAGAGCTCCCTGCACAACCTACAGACAGCTCACTGCTCAGAGTCTTCTCTCCCCAGCAATTNTTACAGCTNATGGAGCCTTGGGGTGGGGCCTTGTGAATCTTAATTTCCAAGAACTTCCTGGGCCTTCTAAGTTTCCTTGGCATCCCAGGTCGGGCAAGCTTCTTCCTGAGTCTTATGAACTTCTCCCCTCCCCCAGGAGGGAATGTTCCGATTCNAAGGAAATAGCTATACAGCTTGAGGTGGTCCCAGGATCCCTCCTTCAGATGCCCCAAGGGGTGAGAGGAGNAGAGATGAGCTGTTNCCACTGAGCCTTGCCTTCCTGTATCCTTCGAACAAAACGAGTCATCATTGTTATTGGAAGCTGCTGTTGTTTGGTTAATTTTAATGAAACAATAAACNACTGGAATATTCTCTACTTTATACTGTTAGCTTTTCGTTTTATATTCTTTGCCAATTTGTTAATTATCTGGCTCCTCCATTAAATATAAATTCTCAAGGAATGGAATTTTGCTGTCTTTTGTGCCATTACATTTTAGAGCCTNTAGGAGTTTGTGGCACACAGGCTGCCTGCCACTGATATTCCATCAATCCACTGAATGATATTTGGAAATTTTATTCCTTCCTTCCCTCTTCCTTTTCTGCTTCAGTTTTTCTATTTCATTCTCTTTTTTTGCTTCCTCCTTTGATGCTCATTTTGCAACTACTCAAATATTCCATNAATATAGTTTCCCTGTGAAAATTAAAATGCTTCTGATAAAGCTAAACTTCCCTTTGTTGACAATCTGCCCTTGAACATGGNGCTGCTCCTCCACCTCAATCCTACTTGTTTAATGATGATGCCCTCTTCCCTCCACCCCTCAGCACCTTCAGGGTAGGTACCACATCCATCGTAAATGCACATTATGAATACTGGCCCTATTCTGACCCTGACCTGAGAACTCTGGAGTCTGGACAGCGCCTCTGCATCTGCCTCCTCTTCTTCTAACACTTCCTTAACGTTGCAGTGGACCATCTTCAAATTTTAGTTTTTGGAAAAACTTCCAAGGGCTTCTTATGACNTAGAAGTCAAGGTCTGAACTGTAACCTAAGCGCAGGCTTTTGTACTGCAGCTTACAACAGTTTAGATCTTGAAGTCTCCCAGTTTAGATCTTGAAGTTCTGTTGTCTTGAGCTATGGTTGGGTGCTACTGGGAGGTGGTAGATCCTCAAGAATGTCTTTAGGTCATTAGGGAGGTACCTTTGAAGAGGGTAGTGGGACCTCAGACCCTCCTCATTCTGTTGCATTTCCTGGTCACAAAGTGTGTATTTTTGATCAACATGTCCTGATATGATGTGCTATTTTACAATAGCCCCCGAAACAATTTACCATAGACTAGGACCTTTAGTACTGTGAGCCAAAATAAACTCCTCCTCCTCCTCCTCTTCTTCTTCTTCGTCTTCGTCTTCGTCTTCTTCATGTATTGATTGTCTCCATTGTTTGGTTATAGTGATGGAAGCTGACTAACACCAAGTCCTTCCTTAGCTTTTGCTTCTCTTTTTCCTTTGTGAGTCACCTGTTCCAGCTGCAGTGGTAGTTCCCAAGGGGCTTGAACAAACTCTGTTCTCAAGGCTGTCTACCCTTTCCTAATGCTGTCACCTATTCAGAAGCTTCTTGGTTCCTACCTCTCCCAGGGCATTGTCCCTATTTTTTCTTTGAGTCAATTGTCTCTGGGCTTTGGGTGTGCACTAATTTCTCTTTGAGGCTGCCTTGATGGGCTGCATCTTGGCTTTCTGTGGTGTCTAGACTTCTAAACTGTAGTTTAGACTTACAGAGAATGGGGCCATGCTATGCTTTGTGTTTCAGAGATTCAAGACAGTCCAGAGGCTTCTATAGATTTCTGTCAATGGTTCTCTGATTATTCCACTGCCTTAAGGAGGGGACACACCTGAGGGTCTCAGGGATTGATAGTCATCACCAAAACTTGAACNAGTGGGCAGAGGAGTGACAGCACTGAAGAGCTGGTTTCTCACCAATGACTCCATTTTCCAATGTTGCTTGCCCAGGGTGGGGGTCTTTGAACTCTAAAGCAGTTGTTCTACTACACAGAATGCTGCAAAACATTCTTCTATAAGGATGGTTTGGTCATGACAGAGCCACGACTGCAAACCCCATCTACCTTTGATGGGGCCAATGGAGGGCTCAGGGAAAAGGAGGGAGAGGGCCCATCTTCAGTGATGAGGCTGTGGTGGGTTCTCAGAGCACTAGTAAGGTAGTCACTCACTCAATGAGTNTTTTTGAACATCCATGGGCACAGGATGGGGAAGCGGCCAAAACAGCCATGTGGCTCTTGCTTTCAGTGAACTTAGTTAGACTTTACTAGGAGAGACAGGCAGATAAGTGGCGAGTAAATTCTAACCCGACATGGTTGGAGTGATGATTGAGACAAGCTAGGAAACCATGGTCACATCAAGGAGACATGGATCTAGAAAGTGGAACATTGAAGGATACAGAAAATATGTTAGAGGGGCACAGCCCAGTGTCTTGGAGCAGGGAGAGGGGGATGGAGAGAAAACGGAGTGAGTGGGAGCTTAGGTCAAAGGAGGAGGAGAGAGGACTGCACATCTCAGGGCAGAATGCCAGCACACTCCCAGGGTCTTGGGATCTTTCTACAAGGGCGAGACTCCACAAATGGAAGACTTGTTAAAATCTCACCTTGCTCCCACATGGATGAGAGCAAGTCCAGGCCAGCTGTCTTTTCCTGAAAACACCAGCAGTGATGTGCTGCCTGGCTNCCTGTGGGAACAGACAATGGGATGGCATGTGGGTCATTGCCACATCAGTGTATTGGGAACCTAAGTCAGATATTGCTGCTTTTGCTCACAGGACCAGGCCCACTCTGACCTTGAGGTAAAGTCCATTCCTGTCTCGGGCTTCTCTAAAAAAGCCTTCCAGTTAGTGAATGTGGACTGCTGCAGTGTAAAGGATGTATGGTGTGGTGGGGAGGCTTCCCATAACCTATCCCAGGGACCCCCATACCATTAGCCACAGGTCTCTCTTCTTTCCAGAATCCTTGCGTTTGTCCTTGACTTGAAGACTCCTTTTCCTCTCCCTGCTGCCTTCCTCCTTGCCCTTCCCCATCTGTATCTTATGTAGAGAAGCCCTGTTTGCCTCTGTAATCCCAAGACTCTACTGACCTGGGTCCCTGAGTGGGTTTATCAGAGCATTCAAGTGACAAGGTAGATCTCTCCCCAGGGCGATGGCTTCTCATACCAGCCGCTGAGAAGGAAAACTTCACTTCAGGGGGAGATAAAAGAAGCCTAGGAAGAGTGGTGACAGGAGAGCCATATTGTATGGTCAGAGGCATCTTCACTTTTAAATACCCTGGAGACTCCCTCCTCTGGGCTCTTACTGCACATTTGCAGGTATTGAGCTTACCAGTGGGGGAGAGATGCTGCTGTGGACTGGCATCCTGAACCATCCGGCCTTGTCTGTTTCTCTTTTCCTTCTATTTTCGTTTTTGCCCTTCATGCCCAGTACACAGTCACTGAAGGCTTATTTCAGTCTAGAAATGGAAGTCAGTATTCACTAAGGAGAGAAATATTTTCTAGATGGTTGTAAGGAATTTTGAGGGGTCTCCTTCCCACGGACTCTTTGTTCTCCTACGATGTTCACCTCCCATGGCGACCATGGGCAGTCTGTACCCACCATAAGCTCTGCCCCTGGACACATGGTCTAGATAAAGTCACCCCTCTAGGAGTTTTGGTCTTGGGATCAGACCCTTGTTGATCCTTGGTTAGTGAAGCAGAAGCTGTAGGCTGGATGTCAAGGTCTGGGAAGGGCTATTTTCTCTGTCTTTATGTGACTATAAAGNAAAACGGCAAGAATTAGAGAAAAGTCAAGCAAAAGCCAGACCACCAAACAGAGGTATAGCCAAGAGCCCGGAGCAAGCCCTTTCCAGGCTCCAGAGGCCAGCACTGGCTTGGCTGCCTTGGTCTCTCTTTCCNCTCACTGCAGGCACTCACAACGGATAAATCCTANCCACCACCAAAACTGGTTTGAATTGAGATTCTGTCCCTTTGTAACCAAATTGATACAAAGAATAATGAAAACAGGATACAGTGCGGCACTTTGCAGTGAAGAGGCTCCTTTGGAAACAGACAGGCAAACAGATCCAGATTTGGNAAGAAGGTCTGGAAGTGCCTGGCATGGTGTCTGCGGGTCAGCAGAGCCGTGGGGATGCTCCCTTCCACCCCTTAGCTTGTGTCAAGTTAGCTGCTGCAATGCAGAGTCACTACAAAGCAGATTCTGTGTGCCCTTGTAGAGACCCAACCTCTTGAGTGCTAGGAAGCAGCGCGGGCCGACTAATGCCTCCCTCCTGTCCTACTTTGCCATGGCAGACAATGTCCTTAACACATAGCCAAAATTACATTGGGAAGGTCTGAGTCTGAGGAATGTGGACAGGGAACTCTGTTACCAGAAAATCAAAGCTTTTAAGAGAAAAAGTTTTATATGGAACACCAGCCACGAGTTTTTGTTTGATTGCTCATTGTTTTGAGAGCAGGTTGGGCTTAATATGCTTGAGCTGTGAGTGTGCTTCCCTCCCGGCATCCATTGGTTGAAATTTCCACTTCTCTTCCCCAGCCTTTGGGAGGTGATTAGCCTTTATGAATGAGATTAGTGGCCTTAATTGAAGAAGCCCCAGGGACACCTTCAGCTTTGACACACCCCATGGGAGGAAGGACACTGCTAGAAGGTGTCATCAATAAACCAGCCCAACAAGGTGAAGATTGTCACTTTATCATTGTTCAGAATGAGTTCCTGAACCTAAAGTCGCCCAGCCTCCTACCTCTTTACATGTTTCCTTTCTGAGTGGCTTGCCACTCATTGATGCTGTTAGCAATGCATGCTTTGAATAAATCATTACACAAAACCCAGGTTTGTCTTTAAGCTGTTTAGATGCCTGTCTTGTGGAACAGTTGCTAAGTTGCAGAGTCCATCGGGTAACTTCACATTTGGGGAAAAAGCTACAACAGGTAGTCAGTGAATGAATCAAAAGCACTCTAAAAACTAATTTTAAAATATATGGGAGGTGGGGAGAGAGAACCATGCAAAAGCTACTGCCAATTCTTAGTGAGAGCTTTCATCAGAAATTCAGGGACTTGGATGTCTGTATTGGAGTCCCAACAAGTGTCCTGGTTGGTGCTGTGCAACCCTGGTACTTACCATGCAGACTGCACAACATAAATAGTTGTAACCTCTCAGACAATGTTAATCCCTAGGGAAGTCATTCCCAGGCCACAGCGTCAGCCTGATCAGTAGAACTCTTGCTCTTGTTCTCTGATTTAACAAGAAAAAAGCATGAAATTCCTCTCTGGACAGTAGCCCAGCCTCCTTTATGCTGTGTGCACATTAGTAAAATTGATCTCTATAAGAGTTCTTCAAACTGAATTACTTAACAGCATCATTTAGGGTTGGTGTGGTGGGAGAGAAGTTGGCAGGACCAGGATTCAGGCAACTTGCTAATGCTTAGACTTGGTGAGGCTTCCACACTTTGCAAAGCAGTCCTGGCTACTGCTTGGCGGAAGGCAGCTGCACTTTATGCCTGGAAAGAGCCCCGCTGTGGGCAGCTCTTGGCAAGAATTGCATTAAGACAACTCATTTGCAGGTGATGTGAATTTTATGTATTCCTTTCAATTCACTCTTCAGGTTCCTAGGGGTAATGACACAATTTAGGCTGATTTTCTATTGGAGAGCTCACAGCGTTCTGATTCTAGGGTTTTGGGTTTTTTATATTTATAAAATGCTCAATAGAGTGGGGAGAAAAGAAAGGAGGAAAAAGAAAAAAAAGTAAATAGAATGGACTCAGGTGTTACCAAACCTAAGAGCTGTTATGCTGAGAGTCTTNAGACTCTCAGCATAGGCAGCAGGGTCTGGGGACAGAGGGTCTTAGAGCAAAGGTTGGGTGGCATGAAGTTGCTTGGCACATGAAGCATCAGGACTAGCTTGGGACAGGATGGGTGGTCTACCTTAGGGCAGGAGTTGCATCTGGCACTCAATTTAAGGAGGCACTAAGAAGGCCAGTCGTGAACACTGCAACATTTAAAAAGTTAAACTGTGTGCAGAAGCATTGTTGATGAGTGAAAGATGGGATCAAACTCTCACATTTGCGTTGTTTACCCTGCCCTCCTCAGCTGGCTTCATCCATGCTGCACACACAACCTACGTCTGTGGCTGCATCCTCTACCTGCGATCACCTTGGCTAGATACCAATGGTGGGGTCACGGCACCCATCCTGGCATGTTTCCCACTTTTTGTCATAAGGATAATGCCATGGGTCAAGTTCTGAATTGTAGACTTGCATCCACCTTTTGACACCTTAGTGACTGTACTGCACTAGTGACACGTGCCAGGCAAGCAAAGAGGCAGGGATTCCCCTGATCTGGGGGAAATAAGCATTCCTTCTTGGGGTTCTTACTCTCATTAGTGAAGGAATTTAGGAACGGATTCACATGGAAGCTCCAGGACAGTATTATTGGAGTTTAAAAGAAAAACCTCAAGGCAGGCAAACTGTAATCTTGGCAGCTGCCCAGAGGAGGAGAACGAGGCGAAGAGAAGGGGAAAAAATTCATGCTATTTGAGTTAAGCTGGCATGGAGGTCAGCCACATTTAGGGGAGGGAGATTTGGAAAAAGAGTAAGCAAGCCCTTGACGAAGGAAGGAAATGAACTCTGGAGTCAGATAAAACCAGCTTTAACCAAAGTTCTGTCTCTATATGTGCCTTCAGAATGACCACGAGCCAATAACTTAAATTCTCATTTTATTCCCATCTCTCTTCTTCTTAGCNCCCACCCCACAACCCTAGATTCTTGCTCTGTTGTTCCTATCCCTAGGAAGCTCTTAGCAGGGTCTAGCACTTGGCCAGGGTCTTGCATAGCACCCCATTCTTCAAGGCTGTGTGTACATATGTGTACATAGATGTATGTGGTATGTGCATATGTGGTGTGTGTGGGATGTGTGGGTGTGGTGTGT
>LZPO01066506.1:115957-128527 GCA_001675575.1 Neotoma lepida
CCCACATACAACTCTACTCCAGAGGTCTTTCTATGTTTATTACTCTATTGCTAACCCCCCTGTGTGTATGTGTACGTGTGTGTGTGTGTGTGTATGTATGTATGTATGTGTGTTATGTATGTATGTATGTGTGTGTGTATATGTATGTATGTATGTATGTGTGTGTATGTGTAAGCACCCGTGCTCCCACATACAACTCTACTCCAGAGGTCTTTCTATGTTTATTACTCTATCACTCCTCTTGTGCACCTGTTTATAACTCCCTCATCCCCTCCTTGGACTCTGANCACTGCAGGCAAATGAAAGCTAGTTCTAACTTCCTTGTATGGCTCTTATACATACAGGTTTCTGTCCACAGACTGAACAGACCTGCAGAGGAATAAATGGCCATTCAATCTCTTCCCTGTTTAGGGATTAAAGTGACAGTGACAAGAAACAGCAAATGTATCTCTAGGNTAGACAGAAACAGCCATAGAGAGTCATAAAAGGATGTAGGCCTTTCACTCCACATGTACAACACTGAGTCACCCATGCAAATCCTCTTCAGATTCAAATAAGCCCTGTATCCCTTCCCTGTTCAGTTGCTTATTGATTCAGGTTCATTTATAGATGACAGAAGCTATTTCACAGTGGAAGCAGCCTTGAGCAACATTGCTTTGGTCAGTACAAAGTGTTTNACACTGAGCTGTGAATGCTTGCCTCTGGATTCATAGGTTGAAGTCCTGACTCCCATTACTTCAGAATATGACTGTATTTGAAGATGAAATTAAAGTGAGAGTAGGCCTTGATGCATTCTGACCAGTGTCCTTATAAAAAAGATTAGGATACATGGGAAGAAACTAGATGTGTGTGTGTGTGTGTGTGTGTGTGTGTGTGTGGTGCACATATGTACAGAGAGAAGGCCATGAGAAGACACATCAGGAAAGTAGCCATTTGTAAGCCAAGGAGAGAAGCCTCAACTGAATCGAAATTCCTAAAACCTTCCCCTTGGGCTAGTCTCTAGGACTCTGAGAGACTAAATTTCTACTGTGTAAGCTACACAGTGTGCTAGTTTGCTATAATNNNATAACAAATGGATATACTATGCTTTCAATATATGATTGATGTGGTGGTGTCACAGAGGAAAGCAGATACGACTTACTTAGGTACAATTTCCTATAGACACTTTTGGTTTCTTATAGGTCCATAACAGACCACTTCAAAACTTACTTGCTTAAAATGAAAATTTGTAGCCATGTGCGTGCATGTGTGTGTGTGTGTGTGTGTGTGTATATGTGTGCATGTTTACACATATCAGCTATCAACTGGGCAATTCTTGCCTCAGATCTCTTCAGATCAAAGTTACAACCAGATGACAGAGTGACAAATAGTTGTATTAAGAGTCACTAGTTAGGTGTCCAAGACGGCTTCTTCACGTCCATTTCAGTCCTGGCTGGGGCATCTCCTTCTGGGTGGCTTCTCTATTGGACTTCCCTATGTTGAGGTTCTCAGGGAGCCACACTTCTCCTATGGTGCTTGGCATCTTCCCAAGAAGTTAGCATTCCAACNTACAAGGAAGAAGCTGCCAAGATCTTCCAACATAGCCTCAGAAATTCCTGGTTCTGTAATAAGTCACNAGACCAGCTCACTGACATGTCCGGCCTCAGAAGGTCTGCCTGGAGTAATTGAGATGACTGAGTGTCTCTCTGCATATGACTCAATCTCTTTGAAGGAAGCTGGTCCACATAAGGATGTGCTTACTGAAATCTAACGTCTCCAGGAGAAACTGGATTCAAGAGGGAGGGGCACAGGTTCCTTTGGATTGGAGAAATAGGATATAACTTACATTGATGCATAATTTACCACAATTTCCCAACATGTCATTTTAAGGCTTTGCTAGGGCTACAATATTAAAGCAATACAGTTTGGGAAGTGGAGGCTTACCTAGCAAGAACTATTTTCCTACATTTCTAGAGGTTGGAGATCCAAGGTGAGGGTGCCAGCATGCCTGGTTTATTTTATAGCCTCTTGTTTTGGCTTGCAGATTGCTGCCTTCTCTCATTTCTTGCCATTTTTCTCTGTTTACATGCATGCGTGTTTCCTTGTGTCTAAATCCTCGCTTTATGAGGACATCAACATAAGATTGCATTAGGACCTACCCTAGTGGTCTCATTTTAGCTTAATCAGACCGTTAAGTCCTGTTGCCAGCCTGGGTTGCATTCTGAGGTGTCAGGGGCCAGGACTTGAAAACATGCATTTGCCGAACTGGGACACAATTTAGGCTTTAGTGTTATTTATCTGTCCTGAGACTGTGTGGCATTTGAGAAGGGACACATTAGGCTCATATAATGGATGGTGTCCTGTTATTTTTGCCTGATATGAGATTTTACCTCTTCTGATCCCAGCAACTTTCCACCAGGCACAATCAATCTGAATCAGAGTGACCAATGCAAAGACGGGCATATGGCTGTACCCAGATATCCCAAGCCAGTCCTCTATTGATGGTGGAATTTGGAGGAACTATTTTCTTTCTTTTGGGGTCATTATATTATTAAAGCATGAATTAAGACTTCTAATGATCATTGTTTTGTCATAATGTGGTGAGAACCAGGTGGAAAAAATAGGCAAAGGAGGAGAACATATATGAGTGTAGAAACAGATTAACATCCTGATGNTGTAATCCAAGGCCTGGAGNGTAGTTATAACCCAGCTTTAGCTCTCTCTGAAACTGTCTAGTACAGAGGCCAATGAATTCCCTTAAATTTTTTTNGGGGGGTGCAGCATGTTGCAAAGTGGTTGTTATGCCAAAATAATCTGTTTCTGTTACTTGCAGTTCAGAGAACAAAGAGTGGGTTCTGTCCAATCCATATAGGTTGAGATCTTAGCAAACTAATTTTACCTGAGTAAATTATAGCCATGAATGAACTGTTAGCCCTGTCTAACTACACTTCCCCTCTGATTTGCAGTTGACCTCGTCTAAGTCCTGTGGCCAGGTCACAGTCAGTACTAAGCTTTATAATTTTCGACTGTTCAAGGGAAAACCCATTATAATGATATCACAGAGCCCAGGTATCATGCACGATGATTAGCAAAAGGACACTAGGCATGACTTAGATCCACGGGGTGGTTTGAACAGTGCCTCATTGGCTCATATATTTGAATGCTTGGTCCCTAGTAGGTGGAACTGTTTGGGAAGGATTAGGAGGTCTGTCACTTGGCTGGACTTTGAGGTTTCAAAAGCCCACACCAGTCCAATTCTCTCTCTCTCTCCTCCTCTGCCTCAGGCTTATGAATTAGATGTAAGATTGCAGCTACTGCTCCAGCACCATGCCTGCCTGTCTACTACAATGCTCACGATGGACTCTAACCCTCTTTTATATTGCCCTGGCCATGGTTCTGTTCACAGCAATAGAGCCATAACTAAGGCAACCAGCACTTGAACCTGCTTTTACTAAGCAAGGGTACTTGCAACTCACATGGTTGCCAATAAAAACTAAAGATTATCCCATTCCTGTGGATTTAGTGACTGTGCACTCCATCTGAGCTTTGTTTTATCAGTTTTGGAAGGAAAATGTGGTATTTTGTACAGGCTATGAAAGTGGATTGGCCAATGAGTAAGAGCACTTATTGTGTAAGCATGAAGTGTTTGGAACTCAGCACCACATAAAAAGCTAGGCATTGCCACACATGTCTATAATCCCTGTGCTGTCCAGAGGCAGAGGCAGGATGACCACTGGGTCTCCCTGTCTGCCAGTCTAGCTTCAGATTCCAAGAGAGACCCTGAAGGAAGGCAATGATAGAGCAAGATACCTAAGGTCCGACTCTGGCCTCTGCTTACACACATAAAGACATGTGTAGCTGCACACCACACACACACACACACACACACACACACACACAGAGCAGTAGTGCTCTGTCACTAAGTTATATCCATGACTTATTAATATTTTGAATGAATGACCTGGGGGTAAATTCCAGGTTGCCTTGGTTCACACACTTTGGCTATCTACAGCCTACGCATGGCCCGTTTTCTATTCATGGTATTAAAATTTACACTGATTTACTACTATAGTAGGACAGGGTTATTTATTATTTCTAGGAAATGATGTTTTTGTGATATCATTAATATTACTTATAATACTTCNCTGTAAATATTTTCATTTGTCCTCTTTCTTTTTACTCTCCCTTCTCCTTCCCTGTTTTCCCCCTCTCCCCTTCCTCTTTTGTGGTACTGGGGATTGAACTCAGGGCCTTTCATATGCTACAGAAGCACTTCACCACTAATCTACATTTCCATCCTCCATCTTTTCTTTGATACAAGGTCTCAGTATATAACCCAGCTGGCCTCCAACTTGACCCAACCTTCTATCTTAGTCCCCCGGTACTGAGGTTGAAGGCACAATTCACAACACACAGTGTTATCTTTTCTCTTCCTATAGATGCTTTAAGATAAACAATCTTCTTTCAAAGGTCTTAAAGTCCTAATGGTCTCATGATAAGTAGTTTTGCAGCTCCAAGGCTTGACTCTGTCTTGATGTTATGAATAATGGTCAGAGTCTTCAGACAGACCTGGAAAGGGCAGATTCTTTGGGGTCTAGGAAATCAACCTTCAGCATCAGCTGGGTCTCTGCCTGCTGTTATTTGGAGAATTAGTTTTCTCATCCTTATACTGGTGATCATTGTATTAATGACATAGGGTCAGTGTGTGTATTCAATGAGGTGGCTGGCTGGTGCTATTTGGAGATCAGTTCAGGCAATAACATTGCTTATTTATAAGTGATTTTTTTTTTATTAAGGACTGTGGGTTGATGCTTATAACCTCACACACTTCCTTCCTCTCTCTTCCTTCCAGTTCTGCCTCCTCTACCTACCTAGTACTGGTCATTAGTCGGCTTGTTTCTTCTTGTTAGAGAACCTTCCTATTTCTTTCCCAGGACTGCCGAATTGTCTGGAGCAAAGCTCAGTGTTTGGATTTTTCTAGGCTAACTCCCTTTACTCTCCACAGTTGTTCTGTTCTTCACCTTAGTTAACCAGCCCACCATTCAAAGGTGCACATAGGCCATAGCTCTCAAGGTTATGTTTAAGTTCACAAGAAGGCCTTCCTTTGCTGTGTTTGAGGATGGTAAACAAAGCACACACACACAGGGACTTACTGTGTCTCCTCTACAGACAGGCTCTGTGCAAGGCATTTAACTGAAATCATGAACTTCTGCAGAACAGACCACAGTGGAGATAGTCTGCCTCTCATCCCGGGGGATGTGCCATTTGAGATAAACCTGGAAGGAGGAGGATTTAAGTAGGTGAAAGGGGAGGCTAGCAAACAGGAAAAGTACTAAAGAAGGAGCCAAGGGCTGTGTAGCAATCAAGGGCCACTTTTCCTATATATTCACAAAATGAGTGAATCGTCATTCTCCCAGGAAATAGAACCCACAGGACACAGACACACTGAGAAGATGTATGGCATGAACTGGCTTATGTGATTACAGAGGCTCAGAAGGTCTGTGATCTGCCACATACAAGCTAGAGAATCAGAAAAATTGGTGAGATAATTTGATCCAAGAACCAGGGAGAATTGTTCTTGTAAGTCCCTAAGCCCAAAGGCCTGAGAACCAGGGGATCCTTGTCTGAAGGCAGCAGGAGGCAGATGGCCCAAGTTCAGAAGTTCAGGAAGAGACAGAGAGGGGATGGGGAGTTAGCTCAATGTATAATGTTTTGCGGCACAAGCATGAGGACACAAGGTTGATTCCTAGAACCCATGTAAAAAAGGCTAGCGTGGTGGTGCATGCTTGTAATCCCAGCACAGGGAGCTAGAGACAGGCAGATCCCTTTGGCTCACTGGCCATCATCCTACCTTAAGTGGCAAACCATAGTGAGAGGCCCTGTCTCAAAAAACAAGGTGGATAGTTCCTAAGGAACAACACCTGAATTTGACCTNTGGCTTCCACAAGCCTGCATGCACACACTCATAGACACATTCACACGTACACATGTATACACACATGCACACACACAGATGCATTCACATGAACACATGCGTATACCCACAGACAACTCACAGGTACACGTGTGTCTTAGGGTTTCTATTGCTATGAAGAGACACCAGGACCACAGCAACACTTACAAAGGAAAACATTTAATTGGGGTGGCTCACTCGCTTACAGATCATTATCATCATGGTGGGGAGCATGGTGGCATTCAGGTAGATGTGGTGGTAGCTACATTTTGATCAGAAGGCAACAGGAAATGGACTGAGACACTGGGTGGTATCTTGAGCATAGGAAACCTCGAAGCCCACCCCCATAGTGACACACTTTCTCCAACAAGGCCTATTCCAAAAAAGCCACATCATCTAATAGTGCCACTCCCTATGAGCTCATGGGGTCCAGTTACATTCAAACTACCACATTCCACTCCCTGGCCCCTATAAGTTTGTAACAATCTCATAATGCAAAATTAATTTAGTCTAACTTCAAAAGTCCTCATAGTCTATAATGGTCTCAAAAATGTTTAAAAGTCCAAACCACAAAGTCTTTTCTGAGATTCATGCAATCTCTAAATCAAAATCAATAAACAGNTCACATACTTCCAACATATAATGGCACAAGATATATGTTACCATTCCAAAACATAGGGAAAGGAGGGTAGTGAGGAAATACTGGACAAAAGCAAGACTGAAAACCAGCTGGGCAAACTCCAAACTCCGAATCTCCATGCTTGATGTCAAAACGCTCTTCAGATCTCTAATTCTATTCATCTCTGTTGACTGCAACATACTTCTTTCTCTTGGTCTGGTTCCACTCTCTGTCAGCAGCTCTCCTTGGCAGGTNCCCCATGACTTTTGAATCTCTAACATTTTGNGTTCTCCAAGGCAATCCAGGCTTCAATTTCATAGCTTCACACAATGGCCTCTCTAGGCCTCCATTCAAGGACACCCCTGACACATGCCTGGGATCAGCAGCTTTCCTTAGGTACAGAGGCAAATTCCATAACCTATTTCTTCTGTCCTTAACTCTAAAGCCAGAACCACACGGCTGAAGCTGCCAAGTTCTGCTGCTTCCTAGGCCTGGAACATGGCCCCCTCTTTCAACCAAATCTTCACCAGCTTTCTGTCCTTCACTGACTAAGCTTGGCTGTTCTGAAACTGGATCTCTAGACCAGGCTGGCCTCAAACTCAGAGATCCCTCAGCCTCTGCCTTCTGAGTGCTGGTATAAAGGTGTGCACTACCACCCCCAGCTCTAAGCTTTTCTTTAGCTTCTTCACAAGTTGGAAACTCAGCTGGGTGGGATCTTGCCCTGAGGTCACCACTCCCTTTATTCCATTTCTTCATCCATTTATTTCCTTGAACACAGGATTTAGCTCTATTCCACTTCCTGGTGCTACTTTTCTCAATCTATAGATTTTGTATATTTATTTGCTCACCTTACTCCTTTTCATTATAAATCTTAACTGGAAGTAACACTAATAACCACACAACAGAGTCTATACTAGGCTGTTGTGAGATTTTCTCTGGCAATGGTATTAATCCCAAACTCTTCACTTTAGCCTCAGGAAGACTCTTTGGAACTAGCACAAAAGGCAGTCACATTCTTCACCAAAATGTTACAAGAAAAATATCTAGGCAGCATGCTAAAATTCTTCTCCTCTGAAACCCTTTGAACCAGCCCCTGACAGTTCAAATAACTCTTAGCACCACTGTCTTCCGTGCTCCTCCTTGTATGTCCCATTAAGCAGTGCTTACAGCATTCTACTGCTTTCTGAGCCCAATATACCAAAGCCCAAATTCCTCTAAACAAAATTGTGGTCAGACCTATCACAACAATACCACAGTCCCTGGTACCACCTTCTGTCTTAGTGAGGGTTTCTATTGCTGTGAAGAGACACCATGACCACAACAACTCTTACAAAGGAACACATTTAACTGTGGTGGTTCGCTTGCTTACAGTTCAGAGGTTCAGTCCATTATCATCGTGGTGGGAAGCATGGCAGCATGCAGGCAGACATGGTGCTGGCTATACCTTGATCAGAAGGTAACAGGAAATGGACTCAGACACCAGGTGGTATATTGAGCTTAGGAACCTCAGTGACACCTTTTCTCCAACAATGCCACACCTCCTAATAGTGCTACTCTCTATGAGCTTATGGGGGGCAATTACATTCAAACTACCATAACATGTGTCCATACACANACGCAAACACAATCACACATACACATGTGTATACACACATGCACAATGCATAGACACACTCATATATGTACACACACACACACACACACACACACACAGAGCAGCAGAGAATTGCCCTTTCTCCACTTCTGTTCTGTCCGTGTTCACAGGCATTGGCTAATAACCTCCTCATGTGGGGAATGGTGATCTTCAGTTAGTGGTCTGTTTCAAATGGGTATCCCTTCTAGAAATACCCTCAAGGACACACCCAGCTGGTAATGTTTCATCAGCTACTGGGTCTTCCATAATATGTTGAGGTGCACATAAAAACTAAGCACCAAAGCCAGCATTCTGATGAGACTGTGAAGTGGGGTAAGAAGTTGTTGCTACAGCTGTTCCACAACACCATGGCTCCCACTGTTGTTCCACACTGTCACGACCTACTAGAGAGCTTCTGACATAGAGACTCCAAGCTGTCAGTGTAGCAACTCCACTTTCTAAAATATTGGTCAGAGGCCACCTTGGGAGTTGCCATTTTCTGAATGATAGAAACTAGATTACATGCNCCCCCCACTAGAAGTTCCAGCCACCAGGAAAGGGTGAGAGCAGACCAAGCACATCCTATGACATACAACCAGGCCAATAGGGATAAAATGAGGCTGGGAGATGTAGCCTAGGCAGGCAGCCTGTAGATCCAGGCTGTCAAGTGACTCCAACTCAATTTGGAAGACTGGCAGAATGGATTTGGTGGACAACTTGTGTTTCCAATGACTCCTTCTACTGTGGTTTGAGTTTGTTGAGCAAGATGGTGGGGCTGTTTGGGGTAGGGAGGGATGGACGGTAATAAAAAGATCTAAGTAAGAGAGAAGGTTTTGAGGCATGGAGAACAGTGGTGTGAGCTAACAATGCTCCCGCCTTCACAGTGGACAGAGTGTTTATGTTAGTCTACTTGTAGTTACTATAACAGAACGCCTGAGACTGAGTAATTTATAAGCGAAGGAAATGTATTTAGCTCAGAGTTCCACAGGTTCAAGAGCACGGTATCTATATCATTTGGCTTCTAGTAAGGGCCTCATGGTGGATGATAGAAGTGAACATGTGTAAAAGGGAGAAATGAGCAGAGATGCCTGGCTTTGTAACAACGCACTCACTCCTGTGGTAACTAGCTCACTTTCTAAGGAGTTCCACTAACCCCTGCATGAAGTAGCATCCTATATAACCTCATTCCTCTTAGAGATAACACCTTGTTTCCATCCTGCAGCTCTGGGAATTGAACGTTAGCATGAGTTTTAGGGACAAACCATGTGAGTGTTTTACTTCTTGAATCACGTGATGGGCCCCTTTCTAATTTGCAAAGAGCAATTTGGTTAGCACTTAGATTGGGATGTTTGCAACTTAAATCTGCCCTGTCATAATTTTTAATTAAAACGTTGGCACCTGCTCATGCTTCAATGCAGCAGAATGGGAAGAGATGAGAAAGTCAATGAACACGTATCCAGAGGATATTGATGCAAAAGCTCTCTCAAGAGCACACCACCCTCACGGTTGCACAGTTAATTTTCCCCTAGACATNTTTGTGCTTCCAGTGGTGAGGTTACTTTATACACGTATCCAGTACTCCTGTTTTCTGCCAGAGAAACCAGTTGCTATGGCATGGGATGAAGTTAATTTGTACTTGTAGCAAACCCCTCGTGACTTTATGGCACTTCCTCAGTTGAGCNTGTCTGCAGACTGTGGGTTTAGACAACAGAGACAGCCTGCTGTTTCATTTGTTTATCATTGTCCTGCCATCTGTCCCTGATGCTGGTTGTGAATATGCTAGGTGAGGGGGCACTCCTTTACAAAGATCCATTTTTCAAATCATTTCTAGACTCTTTTGACGTACAGAAGATAGTGTGTACACACACACACACACACACACACACACACACACACACACACTCACACGGAGATAGATAGATTACAGATAGTTGGATAGATAGATAGATAGATAGATAGACAGACAGACAGACAGACAGATAGATAGATAAATAGATAAACACTTCTCCCTTCAGCATCTATAACACAATTCAAATCCTGGATCTCAGATACACCACATGTGTCCTACCCACCTTCTTCCCCAAAGCACATGCTTGCTGTTGGAGGCAATTTGAAAGTTGGCACGTAAGAAGCTTTTTTTCTCTCCCTTTCCCCAAAGAGCAAGTCTCTCTTGGGCTGTCATCTTCTGCAGATGCAGCCTGGTGGGAATGAATCCCTGTTAAATGAGAAAGAGACCATCTCTTATCACGCCTGCTAGGGTCAGGGAAAGGGCACTTGCACACTCTGCCTTATGAGGTTTTCCCTCAGGGTCCCATCTGCCTCATCAAATTTTGCCTCTGCCTCACTGATACCAGCCCCCTGGGAGTTGTTCTCAAAATCCAAAATCAATAACCAGAGCTGTCAATCACTCTAGGCTTCCTCCACTTTGAGGTGTTGCTTTCTTGACTGGGGATTTCGGGAGAGGCCTGGAGCTGTGTTTTCACAGCAACAAACTTAGTTCTCAGTGAGGTTTGCTAATTCTCACGATTAATTGCCTCATTAATGAAGGAGATTCACACAGTATATATGCCTTTAGCCAGGTTGCCAGATAATTTTGAAAGGGTTTAATGTCAATAAAACTTTCAACGTTGCCATTAGCTTAGTCACGCAAGCATTTAACATGCCCCACTTGAGCACTCACTGTTCTGGGAAGGTACCTCGAATCAGTACTCAGTACAANATAGATGATGTAAGTGTATAGAGGTTGTTCTGAGAGGCTGTGGNGGTAGGGTAGGCCATGGAAAATTAAAATGAATTAAAGGAGCAAATTTGATCATTTCCAATGCATTATGCAATGGAAAGTTAACATACCATCCAACTTACTAAATGCTTGGTTCAGGTTCAAAAGGTCTGTACTAGATGTCACCATATGCTTCATGGCTCCTTCTGTCCTTGGAGCCTCATGGCCTTTGCTTTTTCTGTCCTCATGGCTGTCTTTTTCAGACCNTCATATGGCTCTCTCGGTCTTGATTCCAGGTGTGAGCTACCGTGCTTGGTGTCAAGAGGAATTCTTATTATCCTGTAAGTGCTCGCTAGTTTGTGATTGTGTATGTATGTTTGCCATTGTCTTTCTCTGTAGCCCTGACTGTCCCAGAACTCACTATGTAAACTGTAGACTGGGTTGGGCTTGATGGCTTTGAACTCACAGAGATACACTTGCATCTGCCCCCGAGTGCTGGGATTAAAGCCTCCAAATCTGACCCTATGTATGTAAATATTAAAGAAATGACTTTCTCATTATAGCAATAGTTATAATAATAATGATTGTTAATAATTACCAATGCTACCTTCCAGAAACAAACAGCATTAACATCNGTGGCCATCANTTCAGATATTTTCCTTTGGGTTTTTTAATAAAATAAGAATTGTTGGAGAAATTAAAGTGTAACTAAAAACAAAGTTCTTAGTGTAAATTTTGAATATTTGTATAAAATATTACTACTTAAAACTCAAAATAAACAAATTTAACTTTAATTTGATTTGATAACAAAGGAAAATGGAAAAATTTAAGTGACCTTTTTACTGTAAGCTTCATGATCACCACAGACTCCACTCCTTACTGCAAGACACTAAGTCACTAAAGGTACTATCATTTATTTTCTTAAATTTTTTTGGGGGTGAGGGACAAATTATCTCTGTGTAGCCATGGCTGTCCTGGAACTCACTCTGTAGACCAAGGTTGGTCTCTAACTTAGCCTGCCTCTTCCTCCTGAGTGCTGGGATTAAGATCAGCACCACGCAGACATNTTTTTACATTGAAGGTCTCATACTGATCCTGTTTCCAGAAATGGCTAAGATCAAGAGGAAAAAGAAAACATCCAGCTGGCACTGGGATGTCATTTTCATAACATTCCATTTACACACAGAACTAAACAGACAAGCACAGAGTCACTGTTGTGGTTAAAAGTTGGCTGCATGGGATAGGGAGGCATGAGGAGTAAGGGTGTCATAAAAAAAATGAAAGGTCCTCAAAACTATGTGCCTAGGAGGGGACTTGGTCTGCTTTAACCCAAGAAGAATTGGAAGATCAATAGCAGTTTGGGAAGACCAGAACTGTAGAGGATGGAGAAAAGACTATGGTCTGAGGAAAGGGGGTGTGTTTGGTAACTGGGGTGAAGGGATTGNCCTTCCCCTGATGGGATCCCCCTAGTCCTTCCAGTCTGGCAGGAAAGAGGCAGCCTATAACCCCCCAAGAGCAGGTCTGGGGCTGCTAAATGCTCTAGGCAGGGGGATAGAGGTGGCTTACAAAGGCTTGCCCTCCAGGAAGATGACTATGCTGCCTCCTAGCTTTTCTGCCAGGGTCCAGGGGTCCTTGACCTCCTTGTAGCAGTTGGCTTGTAATTCATG
>LZPO01066507.1:0-20876 GCA_001675575.1 Neotoma lepida
CTCTCTCTTGAGATAGCCTCAAACTTGTGATCCTCCTGTTTCAGCCTCCCAAGTGCAGGAGTTTTTCTTCCTCTTCTTTATAGGTTCTAGTGCCATCGTTGGAGCCCCACTCTCATGACCTAATCATCTGGCTCCACTTCCGAGAACCATTGATATAAATGGTGAATATGGAGATTGAGTCTCCAATGCATAAACTCAAACATGGTTTTTAGATTTATTTATTTTGTTTAATTTGTGTGAGTGTTTTATTTGTATGTATGTCTGTGCACCACATGTGTTCCTGGTGCCCAAGAAGGTTAGAAACAGGTCCTGGGTCCCCTGGAACTGTAGCTATGAATGGTTGTGAGCTTCTCTGTGGGTATAGGTGCTGGGAACCACCAAACTTGGGACCTTTGCAAGAGCAACACATGCTTTTAACCACTGAGTAACCCCTCCAGCCTCAACATACAAACTTGAAAAGGTCACATCAAACCATAGCGTGCAGCCAGTCTCCAGAACTCTTCCATAATATGAAACTGTAATTCTATGCTCATTAAACATTACTCTCTGGCCCATTCTTTCTCCTGGTTGTCTGGCAACACTAGTATGTGACCAGCTTATTTCCCTTAGCAAAATGTCGCTAAGGTGCACCTTTATTGGTGCCTGTGTCCGGGCTTGTTTCCTTTTTAAGCCATAATAATATCCCATTGTACGTACCAACCAGTTTATTTGTATGTGTGTATCCATTACTGGACACTTGGATTTCTTCTATCTATGCTGTATGAACACAGGTATGTGATTAGCTCCTAAAGATCCCATCTTAATTATTTTGGAAATGTGTTCAAAGTGGGATTGCTGGCTCATATTCTGAGTTTTCTGAGGCTCCTCCATATTGCTTCCGTGTTGACTGCAGCATTTTACATTTCCGCCAACTTCATACAAGGGTTCCAATCTTTCCCATCTTCTGTAACAAGACCCTGCATTGTAGTTTTGCTTTGAATCTTCCTAGTAGTCAGTGCTGTCGAGTTTCGCTTTGGCTNTTTTCTGTNCACCTGCACAGGTCCTTTAAGGAAGTAGTAACTCTACTCCTCCACCCATCCTTATCACATTGTTNGTTCTTGAACTAAGAAAATGACTTTCCCTGATAAATCATTTCTGTTCCATTTGTTTTCCTCAAGTGTGCTGGTTATCCTTATTTGAATATTTTCTATCCTCTGAGCCATAATTTCTAACAAACATGATGTTCTATTACCATAAAGACTTGTGCTTTTCCCGCCATAATGGCTTTCCATGATATCACTTTGGATTGTATTGACACTTTACCTTCTATGTATGGTTCTAAACTTTATGTATGGTTCTAAGCTTTTTGACTTTGGGTCATGTTCTTTGCATTTTTGAAAAATTGGATCAGTTATAGATATCTATAAAGTATTTAGCCCCATGAAGCTTGCTAAGGAAACTGAGTNCTTTTTCTCTGATTTCCCTATTGTCCCANTGTGTGTTAGGTCTTTGTTTCAGTTGGGTCAGTACCCATTCCTATCTATTGTTACANTGGGGATTGAACTTGAGGCTTTGAACCTGTGGATGGCACATACTAGGTAAGTGCTCTGTGGCTCAGCTGTATCTCCAGTTCTTGGTGATGGGGACCTCCTTACTGTCACTCATTCCCATGTGAAAATGTGTGGATCCTTTTCTTGAAGAAACTTTTAGGTATGCTTTAAGATCATCATCTTTTTAATGCTGACTTAGTTTTCTGTGTATGAACTCTTCATTTAGTACCAGGCTCTTGTAGTATTATAAGCCTGCTCTCAGTATGCCCAGATGGACAGCTGGTCTACCAAGGATACCTCTCAACCCCTGTGTGCATCACCCAGGGATTGCTCTTCACAGTTAATTTCCTTTGGGTCTCTCTGTGTTGGCACTTACTGTCCTAGTTGTCACCTCCCATTTCCTCCTTTTCCTTCCTGTCTCTAGAACCCCATCCTTGGGAAGGATCNATCTGTTAATTACTTCCCTCATCACTGTCCCATTGTNTTCTTGCATCTAGGGATCTTATTCAATTGTCCGAAGGCACTTGGATTCCCACCTGTTTGTTTATGAGTTCCCCTGCCCCTTTTTGAGGTCTTTCAGGATTTTTAATTACATTTCATCTTGCTGTTGTGGCCCTTGCAGTGCTAGTCTCTGCAGTTCTAGGCTTCAGTCACACTGCTGCATGTATGCCCAACATGCACTCTACCACTAAACTGCAGCCTCTGTAGCCCTGCCAGGACCCCTTAAACCTCCAGATTAATGCGATCCTATCAAAGTCCATTGAGGTGGGTAGGTTCTTGGGGGCCTTTTCACTCTACAAAAATGACATTTCATTTAAGGGACTGTTTTGAGGTCTTTTCCCTCTTTTCTTTCTTTCTTGAACCTAGGGCCATGTGTGTGCTAGTCAAGTTCTGACACTGATCTATACCCCAGGAATTATAGATCCTCCATTTTCCACTTTTTATCTTGAGACAGGGTCTCCTCAAGTTGCCCAGGCTGCTCTTTGACTTGCAGTCCTCCTGCCCTGATTTGCATTCCTTTACTCCTTTATTCTTCTGATTTATCTCTTAGGGTTTCTANTCCACTTCTCTATTCCTTTGCTCTGTTCTTCCATTTTATTTGAAAATTCTGGCCAGCTTTCATACTTTCACATTCTAATCCTTTTAAACTTGGAATTATTGCTTTTTAAGCATCCTGTTTTTGTTCTGGTGAGTNCAGTATCTCCTTCTGGAACTTACTATTGTTAAGTCTTTTCCTTCTGATCAGAAATTCTGGAGGACAAGCATTTCTGTCTCATGCTTTGGGGGAGGTAAGTCTGGTAGCAGATGCTGTCTTGTTCTGGTGGAGGGACAGATGGGGATAGACACTGAGGAAGACAAGTTGGCTGGCCTATGCCTCATCTCCTTGATGCTATAGGTCTTGGGTCCAGAAATTTTCTACTGAGTTTCTGCCAGACTGTCAAGCTTGTTATAGAACAATACACAGATAAAAAAATCTGAATTATTTTTCCCTGTTTNATCTCNAGTTTGTATCNGTGTAGCAGTTTTCTAAAAATTGGGGTATAATTTTATATCTTCCTGATTTCAGAAATGATGATGGTAACTTCCTTCTTTCATGTAAAAAAAATCCTTTTATACAGAATCTCATGTAATCCAGGCTAACACCAAATTTGCCATGTAACTGAGAATGACCTTGAACTTCCGGTCCTCCTGTCTCTANCTCTCGAGCTCAGGATTATGGGCATGTGCCATCATTTACAGCTTCCTTCCTGCTAGGACTTGTGTTCGCCTGTCCTGTGCTGGGGTTAGAGTCTTTAAATATAGGTTTTCCCATCTCAAAGATCTGGTTTGTCTTCTCTGCACTGTTTATTTTCTGTTTTCTATTTCCTTGACTGCCTTTGTTTAAGTTCACAATTCATACTTACCTTTCTTTGTCCCTGTGGTTAACTTAATACAAACGCTTTTCTGACCTTGTTTTTCTATCATGGTGACATGCTCTGTGTTCAAAGATGCTAGCACAGTGTCCTCACCAATCTTNCAGGCATGAACTAGAAGTTTCGCCTTTAAGAAGTATACTGACTGCTTAAGTAAATATAGACTNTAATTNTGGAACCCCTTTGCTTGAAACTCCAACAGTGTGTCTTATGGGTCTGGTGCATTTGAACGTCTCTCTGTTGCTTATCCTTGGAGAGAGAAGCCAGTGTCTACTCATATTTTTTCTTTTCTCCCCTCACCCCCTCTTTGCCGGGGATCTACCCTGTGTTTTTTCAAGAGACTTGTATGAGTCACTACTTGACCGAAATCCAGTATAAGGAAAAAGGTTAGTCTTGGAGTAGATTAATTTGCCAATTAGAGGTTTATCTTCCTGTGAGGCCTGGGGAGGGAGCCAGCTTCAGTTCAAGCAGTCAGATGGAAGTCTGCTTCCAACCAGAGTTTTTCTTTTAGGTATTTGGTGTGGCATTCACTAATTAGTGTTGCCATTGTCATTTGGCATGGCTGCCCCCCTCAGCAGCCAACTAGTGGCATTTTTTTCTCACAGTTTTCTGGTGAAATCTTCATAGCTGATGTAAANCAGGAGCTAGTGCAGCCAGAGTTGACTTGCTTTGTTGGCTGCTGGAGGCAAGGGCTCTCTTGAAAGAGTTAGTGTGTTTCAGATGCACCCCAGCTCTCCCAGGCCTGGTGCCCTCCCACTGCTGCACACACTTCCAGGTCTGCTGGATTCTCATTTGCTATTTTCTGTACGTGCGCTTGGAACTGGCGGTTTCTCATGAAGAGGGTGTTGTGGATCATCCGTATCCATTCTCTCCAGCACACGTTTTTGGAGGCATAAGCAATAGTTTCTAGGGCTGATTCATAACGTTTCTACCATCATCAATCAATCTGGTAATCTATCATGAGGAATGAGCCTGTGTATATTTCTTGTTGGAAAATTTTAGTTTTCCCCTAAAATGATATTTAATTGCTCATGATCCTTGATACTCCACTTCAATTTGTATGATTTTTCTATTCTTTGGATGAGAGTCTATACACAGTTTTCCACTTTGCTTNCTTATATCAGAAGTAGCTTCCATGTCATTCCTTACTGTTTATGTTCATAATCCTTTTTTAAATTAAAAAAACTTATTTTGTGTGTGTGGTGCATACGTGAATATGTGTCCATGTGTGNGTCACGTGTATTTGCATGTGTGTGGCAGCCAGAGGTTAACTTGCTGTGTTGGCTTCTGGAGGTCAAATGTCTTGCTCAGTGNCTTAGCACCTCATTTCTTTGTAGGCAGAGTTTTCCCTGTGCCGGTGGCCACTCCTAAAATCACTCAGAAACTTAACATTAATTGTAAATGCTCGGCTGATAGCTCAGGCTTATTACTAACTAGCTCTTACAACTTAAATTAACCCATTTCTATTAATCTATGTCTTGCCAGGTGGCTCGTGGCTTTACCTGTCCTCCAGCATGTCTTGCTCCCTCTGTGTCTCCTGGAAACTCTAGACTCCGCCCTTCTTCCCCCCAGCATTCTCAGTCTGGCTCTCTCGCCTAACCTTATTCTGTTCAGCTATTGGCCAGTCAGATTCTTTATTAAACCAATCACAGTGACATATTCACACAGTATAAAGGGATATTCCACATTTCTTCAGATGAGGAGCTCAACCATATAGCCAGACTGTCTGAACAGTGAACCCNGGGATCCTCCANTCTCTTCCTTCCCAGAAGTGGGATCACAGGATTCCTCCCCCATTATCTTTCTCTATGTGTGTATATTTATGTGTACATGTGCCTACGCATGTGGAGCCAGTGGATAATCTTGGGTGTCATCCTTAGGAATGATGTCTACCTCCTTTGAGACAGTGNCTCTCATTGATGTGGCAGTCACTGATTAAGCTGGACAGTCTATGACCCCCCNGAGACCCTCCTGTCTGCATCTCCTCAGTGCTGGGCTTACAGACTTGTGCTATCACACCTTGAGTTTTGTGTGGGTACTGGGGCTCAAACTCATGTCCTCATGCTTGCAAGGTAACCACTTTACTAAATGAGCTATCTGCCTAGTCCTCCAGGACTCTTTCAGTTGGAGGGTTGGCCTGTAGAAAGAACCTGGGCCCTGGCATCAGNCTGGTCCTGGTTCAGATCTTAGAGCTCTCCTGACTTTGTGGCTGTGGTTTTGTAAGTCTCAGAAGTCTCCCTTGTGACATGAGCTAACAGCATCCAACTGAGACCTCGTAGAATAACTGCTACTGAGCTTGGTGTGCAGAGGGCTTTCCTTAAGTCCTGGCCTCTCTCTTTTCTCTCTTGCTAGTAATGATGACATATGACAGCTTGGTTGTGGGGGTGGGGTAGGGGCGGGTTTATCCTTTTATTGTAATAGGCTAAGTGCTTGTGTTCCCTTCCAGACAGTCTTTATACTGTGGCAATGGGAGTTATCTCGAGCTAAAATGGAATGGACCTGAATGTGCAGTATGAGTCTTTTAGAATAGGATCCCACTTGCTGGCTTTTTGTTGTTGTTATCATGCTCTTTTTGTCTTCATTTGTGAATATGGAAAGAAGATATGAATTATGAATACATTAAGAAAGTAGAGAAATGAAAGTAGGGGAGAGCACAAGGTCATGTGTTAGTATAAATCAGTGTGCCGTGGGATCCTGTAATTTTCCTAGGGTAGAATCCACTCTCTAGAGGCTNTTGTAAAGAAAGCCATTGCCCTTTCCCCTGGGCCTTCCATTTAAATTATCAATGGCCTTTTCTTCCTCCTAAAAGTAGAGCTGAGGAGGACATCAGCATTGGCTCAGGGTTGATAGGGATGTCTTTTTGTACACTGTGACTATGTGTTGCTCTGATTGATTGATAAGTAAAATGCTGATTGGGCAGTAGCCAGGCAGGAAGTATAGGCNGGATAANCAGACAAGGAGAATTCTGGGAAGAGGAAGTCTGGGTCAGGAGATGCCAGCCAGCTGCCCAAGGAGCAGCATGTAAGGAGATGCAGGTAAAGNCATGGAACACATGGCAACATATAGATTAATAAAAATGGGCTGAGTTTAAGTGTAAGAGCTAGTCAGTAATAAGCCTGAGGTAATGGCCAAGCCATTATAATTAATATAATTAATATAAGCCTCTGAGTAATTATTTTATAAGTGGCTGTGGGACCGTGGGTCCTGGTGGGACCCAGATAAAACTTTCTCCTACACAGGGTAGCTGTGGGATCCCATGTTGATGCTGGGCCAAGATAGCTTTCGAAGNTTGCTTGCTGTNTATTTGTTCATGAAGTGATTANCCTTCATTTAAACAAGTAANACCTGATGTGATTCAAACTATGGTGTGAAGGCATGATACTTATGNAAGANTAAAAACGAAATCTTGCAAGCCATAGGAGTTGCTGTGTGACCACGGCATTTCTTACAGAGGCTCAGCANCTTGGAGCCAGTAGCACAGNACACTGTGGGATCAAAGGACTGGGATTAACTGTCCAGCTTCACTGTCCCTACTGCAGAAGGCTCATCATTGGACCCTTAGTTTATGACTTTTATTATTCAGGAAACTGTCATTCTCCAAGAGTTGAACAGTATTCAGGCATCTCCTTGCACACTGCTGAAATTAGAAAGTATAATTGCAGCAGGGACTGCCTCAGTCCTGTATGTTCCCAGTTTCCTATAGGTGCTCAGTAAATACATCTGTCCTCTTCCCTCCCCTTCCCTCTCTCCTCCCCTTCTATCAGTTCTTCTTGTTCTCCCTTCTCCAGCTCCCTTCTCTCCTCCCATTCCCTCCTCCCTCTCTTCTCACTCCCTCTCTCTCATNTCTCATCTCTCTTTCTCTTCCTTCCTTCATTTTCTCACCACTGGGTTCTTACTGTATAGTCCAGGCTAGCACAGAACTCTTGATCCTCCTGCTTCTGCCTCCTGAGTGTTGAGATTAGAGTGCCTTCCTTGATAAATCTCTTTTGAGGGATTGCTAGGTGAGATGAAAGCTACTGGAAATGCAATGTTTACTTAGAAGAAGGGGATGCTCATAACTTCTTCAGGTGAAAAATTTTCATCTATGGACTAAATTGCAATGCTCATGTGATCATGGCAAATACCTGCCCCCCCCCCATTTTTGAGACAGGGCCTCACTGTGTAACTCTAGCTGGCCTGGAACTCACTTTGTAGACCAGGATGGCCTTGAACTCACAAATATCTGCTTGCCTCTTCCTCTTGAGTACTGGCATTAAAGGTGTGGGGCACTACCCATGGCCAGTCTTTGGACAGGATCAAAGACCTAGCTTATTGCTGGACTTCAGCATTTTTCAAGTTTTCTTAGTGAACATACACATGAGACAAACATGAGTTTTGCTTTGTGGTTGTTTAGCACCCTCTCCTTGAGGATGTCAAAGGGTTTTAGNGATCCCCTCTCCCTTNCCTGTAGGCAGGCAGTCTGATTTATGGAGCACCCCACCTCCCTGAGTTCCTGATCCCTTCTGTCACTTACTCACATGATGCTGGGGTACTTAGCCTCAAATCTTTAAAATGTTCACCATGTTCTTTGAAGAAATGGAAATACGGAATCTCATCCCTCTCTTAGGTCTTAACAAACATGCATGATTCTCTAGACTCCCTTCTCCAAGCCTCAGGGTTGCTTTTGTTTTTGTTTCCACAAAAGTAGGGAGGGCTAAGGCTGAACTGTAGTCTTCTCTACCTGCTTCGTGGACCTTCTCTTCATCCTTTGTATATAGATAATCAGATCTCAAATGTAGATTTTAAGAAAGCATTATTTAAAGACAATGTGGCTTCTCCCCTTGGTGCAGTCTTGCTGTGTCCCCAACTTGATGCTGTCTCCCCAGAGCATCTAGTGTGAGCGGATGGCAAGGGAGTCATGCCTTTTGATGGTAGGTCTACCTCAGCAGGCCCTTGTGTCCATTGAGCTAATATTTGGTTCTTGTGAGTGACTTTTGACTCATCCAGCTGGTGACTCTTCCCTAGCCCATGTATGTCNGCTCCTACTCATTCTGGGCTTCCTTATGTTTTTGCAGGCTTACAGTTCCTCCTAGCATGACCGAGATCTGATCGGCCAACCCAAACCTTCTTTCTTGTGCCTGGCACTGCAGTGCTGGGGCCATTGCAATTGCTCCAAGCTTCAGCGCTGTCATGGCAGTTCCTTCTACTTCCAGTCCTGTAATTTCACAGCCCCAGGTAAGTGGTTTGACCTGGTAGGTGGTTTTTCTGCTGTTAATCATAGCTTTGTGCAATAGTTAAACTGAGTTTTAAGGAAGTATACTTTACTCCAGTGACTCAAACCCACCTCTCATTGTCACTTGGTGGGTACTTAGATGGGGTGCTTTGGAGAGAGAGAGATGCTGTGCAGTTCAGGAAGCAGCTGGAAGAATGAACTGGCCTCTGTTCACAGGGGGACAGGTTTACCACACTCAGGATGACGATGCCCAACTGTTGTTATTGCCGTCAAGCTCAAAAGCAAGACAAATCAGAAGTAAATTTTGCTTCTCTTATTTCTGCTTTCTTTTCAGAGGGGGGTGGTGNTGGTACAAATAATATTTCTCAGTTTGATCTAATCTTATAACAATCCTGCAAGGCTGCTTCATTGTTCTTTTCCTGTAATTATTACTTTGCCTTGGCCCATTCTGGGAAATTTGAAAACAAAATGGAATTCTAGAAGCTTCTGAGCAGTAGTCCTGTGAAGTGCGTTGGCTGTACATGGGGAGCAGAAATTCTGCAAGGACGTCTTCTTTGTTTAGATTATGGTGTAAACCTCTGCTTTGAGTATACGCTGTCCTTTAGTCTCAGCAGGCAGTGTGGTACAATGGGAGGGAAATAGACTTGGACTCACTAGGCCTTGGTTCATCTCCCTGTGCCTTGGACCAGGGCTTCCCTGCCCCGCTCCAGCCTCAAACTCCACTCGTGTTATTGCCCTCCACACAGTATTTCAGTGGATAAAACAGTAGCTTGTGNGCAAAGCACTCAGGGGCAGCATAGTTTCCCATTTGCTCTCCCTTTGTCGCGACTCTTTTGTGTCCAGTGTGGCTTCTCATTTATGACGGTCAATTTTAGNCAAAAGTTTAAGAAAAAATAGATGCCTTTGAGCAAGTGACATTTTAAATGCTTATAGTGAGTGCAGAAAATATTGGGTTTCATTATGACATTTTCATTATATGAATCATTTTACTTTGCTCATTTTCTCTGATGTCTTTTCTTCTGCCTCTGTCCCTCTTACTGGTCTCCTCCCACCCCATCCAGATGCCCCATTCTGTTTCCATGTCACGTATATGGACTGTGTTTGTTACTTTTTGTTGCTGTTCTACAACACCACGAACAAGGCCACTTAGAGAAAGGAGTGTTTATTTGGGCTTCTGGTTCCAAATGTGTAAGAGTCCATCATTGCCACGGAAAAGCAGCCGGCATGGCCCCTNGAGCAGCAAGCCCAGAGCTCACAGCTTGAAGCACAAGCAGAAGCAGAGTGATCTGGAAGTGGCTTGAGTTTTTTAACTCTTCTGGCCCACCTCCAGGGACATCCTTCCTCCTGCAAAGCCACACTTCCTGAATCTTCCAAACAGTGCCACCAGGCTGTGTCCAAGTGTTCAAATACATGAGCCTATGGGGGACATTCTCACTCAGACCACATGGTTCTGTAGAGCCTATGGGGGACATTCTCACTCAGACCACATGGTTCTGTATCTGTCTCTTATACACATCTAGATGTGTATAAGAAAACACACACACACACCCAATGTATAATATAAGGGTTCCCTGAGGACCAGCCACATTGATTGAAATTTAAATCTTGATGGCACAGGACATTGCTTTATCCTGTTTTTTTTTGTCTCATTTAGAAGGCTGTTATATTTTGTGCATATTTAAAATAAGGACATCTGGTTTTGTTATTGTTTTGNTTTTTAAGAAGGAGTCAAGAAAGAGGAGAAGGAAAAAAAGGGGTCATTCTTCATTTCCTGTAGATCAGCAGTTCTCAACCTGTGGGTCATGACCCCTTGGAAGGAGTTGAATGACCTTTCCATAGGGATCACCGAAGACCATCAGAAAACACAGATATTTACATTATGATTCATAACAGTAGCAAAATNATAGTTATGAAGTAGCAATAAAAGTAATTTTATAGTTGGGGGTCACCACAACATGAGAAATTGTATTAAAGGGTCACAGCATTAGGAAGATGTAATGAATCTTTCTCGTAGGACTATCTTTGGCTTGCCAACCCCCAAATAATGACACAGAGACTTATTTTTAATTATGAAAGCTTGGCCTTAGCTTAGGCTTGTCCCACTAGCTCTTATAACTGAAACTAACCTGATTCTATTAATCTACATTTTACCATTTTCTTTTTACCTTTCTTTCATTCTGTATGTCTGACTCCCTCTGTCTCATTGGCGTCTCCATCTTTCTTCTTCCCAGAGTCCTCTCTGTCCCTGGAAGTCCCTCCTAACCTCTTCCTGCCTAGTTATTGGGCATTCAGCTCTTTATTAAACCAATCAGAAGGCTCCTTGGCAAAGACACTAGTGTAAACAAAGATTCTACATCAGGAAGGTTGAGAAGCACTGCTGTAGATTAACGTGGGGGTTTCCCACCATGAGTAAAGTCCTTGCTGTTCTTTAAATATTTCAGGAGTGTTTTCGGGGATGCTTGATGCTTAGTGTCATTTCCATCATGTCATTTCTCTTTTGTTAGCTGGTCCATCATGGTTTCAACACTTGATTACTTGGGTGTCTTGCTTCTTTGAACCCCTGTAGATTTTGGCACTGTTGAGACTTAGAAAATGGATCAAGAGATTTTAGTTCGTGTTACTTTAGGTTCCCATTTCAAAGCCCAAGGCAGCTGTTCCTGAGAGTTCCTATTCTTGACCTTCTTTTGTGAAGTGAATTAGACCCTAGCTCAGGCTTCCCTGACCAGACTTTTCAGAATCCATCACTGTCATTTGTCAGCATTTCCAATAACACTGACTTACCCACCATCTTCCCTGTTATGAAAACTACTATGAGTTGGTGAATAATATAAATGCTTTTAAGTTACTCATCTCATCAAAACGTTCAGCACTATCCAAAGTAGAAAGGGATCCCACTTAATATAAACACTTAGGGAAACAGATACTTAAAGACTTTCTGTGAGGTTAAATTGCTGCAGCTACTTACTTAAGTAAGGGGTGGGTATTAATCAGTATTAGTATTTATTAAAGTCAGGTGCCTTTGCACTCATACTGGTGTCTAAACACACGAGACCGAGGAAGAGTGTAAAATGATAGTCACACCAAGAAGTTCAAAGTTCCTGATATTCAGTCGTGGTTATTAATAAAGTCAGGTATATGGATATGATTTAAATGGCATATAGTAGTTAAAACATGAGCATTTCAACATGGCTGTGTTGTCATAAGACACCTTATAAAGGGAAAAGAAAGCAAGGCATAGAATAATCCTCACAGGAAGAGATCATTAAAACTATAAAACAAGACCATGTGTTTTTTAAAGACAAACATATGGCTCATAAACAGAACTGCAGAGGAAAAAGCCAGCACATACATTTTCAATAGAATTCTATTGCCCCCCAGAGGGCCCAAATTGGATCTGGGGAGATGATAAATCCCTCCAAAGCTTAACCCTACCCTGAAGAACCATATTTTGTAGCATTTGACTTCTTTCATTAGGGAGAATTTAAATTTAATTAAAATTTTCTCCTTGAGGATCATTATTGAAAAATAAATAAAAATGGCATGAAACACTGCTTTTCAGAAGCATGCACATGGGCCCTGTAGTCACACTGCTTGAGTTCAGATCCTGGCTCTGACACTCAGTGCTGAGCCTGAGGGAATGTGTTCACCCTCTCATTGCCTCCATGTCCTGCTTACAAAATAAACAGAGCAGTAAAGAAGCCAGCCTTCTGGCATTGTTTGAAAAATGTCATGTGCAATTATGCATTCAGCTCAGAACAATATGGCTGATGCATATTGTTCATGCATGTTGGCATGTATTATTGTTACTGCTCAGCAATAGGACCGGCCTCTACATGCAAGAATAAATAAGTAAGATTGTTGCCTTGATAGAGTTTAGAAACACAGTAGATGTGCAGATAAGGAAATGACAAGTTAAAATACTGTGTCACAGTTACTGTGACACAGGAAGTATGGCTGTTCTGGGAACCAGCACTTGGACTTGTCACAGGAAAACCAACAGACAAGGAGCTCGTGCATGGATAGGAGCTCTTTTGACAGGGGAGAAGAAAGAGCACATGAAAATGCCTGCTGGGCCATGGCGAGAAGAGCACAGCATTGGGATTAGTTCAGTGAGCACAGTGAGGTGGGACACAGGGTTGTCCCCAGAAGCTCCTCCACCAGACCGCAAGGTCTGATTGTTGGACTTTGAGGAATTCTGTGAGGGGCTAGGTAGATAGCACAGTGGTTTAGAGTGTATTGTTCTTGCAGAGGACCTGAGTTTGATTCCCAGCACCCACACTAGGAGGCTCACAGGTCTGTGATTCCAGCTTCAGAGGACCCAATGCTCTCTTTTGGCCTCTCAGGGCACCTGTACTCATGTATGTGCATAAACACACACACACACACACACACACACACACACACACACACACACGCACACACACAGTATGTGTGTAGCTTAATGATTGTTACCCGGGCCTTGGGGTCTTAGACCTATGTTTTAACCCTGACTTGACAATGTTCTGGGGCAAATTCTATAGCAATACCAATGGGAGTAGGCCAGTCCCAGTCTCACCCGACGCTGGCCATGGTAATAGTCTTTGTTATTTAGGAACTGAGCCGTTTGGGAGGAGTCAGCTGCAAGTTGGGATGATTAGATCACAGAGCAAGTTGGTTTATTTTTCAGGAGAGATACAGACCTTTGGGTCTCCTGGCTCTAGGATTCTGGTTCCAGGTCATGTTGAGCCTCCTGATTGTAGGCCAACTCTTCCTCTGGGCTTGTACAGTCAGGATTTCCTTCAAGGCAGGCTTGCCTATGTGTCTCAGCCTGTATTGATGTCTTCTCTCCTGTTAGCTATTGTCTCCTGGTGCAGAGAAAGCCTGAATTATATGAAGGCAGCATCTCTTTAGATAGCTCATAATGAGCAGCTCCCACAGTGCAATCACCTTACTCTGACATTATCCAGCCAGCGAACCTACATTCTTCTGAAAAGTGAACTGACTGTCCAGTGAGAAGATAAACTCACGTTCAAGTGGGAAAGGCCTGAAAAATCCCTTTCCAAGGCAAAGGCAATGATTGGAAGAAAAAGAAAAGGCTGTGGTTTTTTGTTTGTTTTTCTATTCATCTGGTAACAAAGAACATTTTTCAGTGAAGGCTGCCCAACACCAGACATANACTAATTAATATGAACAAATAGCCTGCAATTGTTTCAAACAACAATAGCGAAGAAAGCACTCATTGTCACTCCTGCTGGGCTCTCTGTTTAGTCAGCCAGGATCGGCCTTGTGTTCTGAAGTGAGACAAGTTTGTGTTCTCTGAAGTGAGACAAGTTTGTGTTCTCTGCTTTGCCACTGCCTGGTCTCCAAGATGCAGGCTTGTTTTCTTGTGCTAGGCCGGCACCCAGTCCTGACATCACTAAGNTGAGTCCCAGGATGGTTGGACTGACAGCCACAGGGAGTCGCTTCAGCTGACTCATAGGCTGCCCTAGTCCAGAGTTGATGAAAAGCATCNGTANCCAAGGAAACCTGAGGAAATGCATTTGTAGACAGGAACCACGGGGTTTGGTAACGTGTTCCTGTCCTGTGGGATGTTGAGGGGGTGGGGTAGTTGCTGTTTTCTGCTTCTAGAACTCAGCTAGACATTTATTTCACTGTGGTTGATGAGGTTCCGGGGAGTCAAATGGTAAAACTTGGATTTAAGTTTTATTTTCGATGTTAATGGAAGGGTCAGTAGCTTAATACCTGAGTATGTCATTTGGTGATANGCCCTGGTGATAGGGCCCTCAGATGAGTGTCTGAGTGAGTACGTACAAGGTGCTTGGCTACCAGCCCTGGGGNTCCAGTCAGGAAAAGACATTTGCCTTCAGTGTTGTGGACACTGTTCTCTTCCGCCCCTGAAGTGTGAGATGGTGTTTGTGTTCACGTAGTGGCATGGAGAGATTTTCATCCCTTTAAGTGATTTTGTTTGTTTTCCTTGAAGGTGTATGTTTGTGTTGATTTTCAGTGTCGTAGCAGATTGTCCCTCCGGTTCTTATCTGATGTTTGGAACTCTTTAAAGGTCTTTGTGTTTTCAAAGTCTATGTCTTAGAAGCTTTTACTTTAAGTTCAGTGAAAGCCACTGAGTTCTGCATTGCAACATTGGATATGTTACTCTGAGTTCGGAAAATCTCTCTCTCCCTGCTTCTCCCTCCCTTGTTCTCTCCCTCCTATGTGTGTGTGTATGTGTGTGTGTGTGTGTGTGTGTGTGTGTGTGTGTGTGTGTGGTGGTATAGAATCCCGTGTTAAGGAGGTTTTCAAACATTCTCAAGAATGAACATGAGCTCCTTCCACAACAACCTGGAGTCACCAGTTACCAACATTTGGCCCCCTCACTTCACTTGTGGGAAGATGAACCACTTTAAGTCCCCAGCGTTGCTCCAGCTCTTATCAGTCCACATATCTCACTATTCATCTGCCAGATATAATTTGTTTATACAACCACATTATCACACTTAAGAACTGAAAGCAACTGCTGACATCACATTATCCTNGATTATGTTGTCTTGGAAGGCCAGCNGACAGATCCACTCATTCTTCTGTTATTAATCCATCCTGTGAACTCACATCATTTAAAAAGACAGTTCCATTTTCCTCTTCACTCACTGAAGAAGATGGAAATTATAACTAGACTGCTTCACCAACAAAGACTACAAAAATGAGATGCGCCGGGTGGTGGTGGCACACGCCTTTAATCCCAGTACTCGGGAGGCAGAGGCAGGCAGATCTCTGTGAGTTCAAGGCCAGCCTGGGCTACCGAGTGAGTTCCAGGAAAGGCACCAAAGCTACACAGAGAAACCTTGTCTCGGAAAAAAAAAATGAGATGCACACTGGCGTGTCCCATATAAGGAAGTTAAGGCAATAGTTGCACTTAAAATTTGATTGCCAAGGAGTCATGCATGATTTTTATTACATGAAATCATGAATAATTAATAGTTGTATGAAATACTATTTTAGTATGAACCACTAATTCCAGTGTGATGTTCCCTGGGCCACACAATGAAGGCACAGTGTGATCTGGCTTTATTCACATAGACCTGAGAAAGAGAGAGCATTCATAGGCTTAGATCCGTACAGAGCTTGCAAGTCTCAGCTATTGTGTACCATGACTAAGAGGCCTACAGGTTTTTCTTGCAGCTTTATTTTTCATTTTGTAGGATTGAAACAATGTGCACCATACTTGAGAGTCTAAATGGGAAGACATCTGCTGAGTGCCTTGTGGCGTCTTTAANAGATACCAGGCAGATGTTAGCTCTCACCATGTCCCCCGTGGTGGTTGTGAGAGTCCTTTACAGGGAGAAAGTGGTTGCTGCATAACGGTTTGTATATGTGATGTGCATTTGTCCTATGCCAGAAGACCCATCAGAAGAAAGCAAATTAGATAAACACTCTATGGAAAACTCCCGTGTATTGCCAGGAATAAATGCATGTGGATATAAACATTGAGATTTCTGACTTATTCCATCTTGATCTGTGTTTCAATTAGAAGTTAAATTTCTTCTTATATTGCTATTTAAATTNATTTATGCTTCTTCTGTGTTTATAAACTCAGCAAGTTTGAGAGGGTATCTTATTTTGGAATCTGAGAGTTCATTTTCAATTTTCCTTTCCTAAGATAAGATCACATGGGCGGTGGTGGGGAGCCTAGNGTAAACCACAAAAGATACCTATGGAGTTTGTTTATTTATCTTTCTAATATGTCCTTTTAATTGGTTTGGTCTGTAATGGTTAGTGAAGCTAACCATTTGTCCTTAAAGGGCCTGTGGTTTTCCCTTTCACACCCACCCTGGTGTGTGTCATTTTTACACTTCTATGTTCTCCTGATAGTTGAACTTTTGTTGCAGAGTCAGCATATAGGTCAAAGTGTCACGATGTCCTATTTTTACCATAACCACAGGGTCCAGAAGTTGCCGTCTTTTGAACTCTGAACCTTGCTGTAATGAGATTGTCATTAAAGAAATCAGCCTGAATTGGCTGGGTGATGACCCTGCCACACTATAGTTGCAGAGTGTCACTTAAATACTGCCCTGAGGTAAATCGCAGTTGTAGGCAGGCTGAAGTCTCTTCAGAAGGGAAAGGTGTGTTTCTTGTACGTACTCCTTAGCGTGAGCTGGGGCTGTGGTGCAGATCCGTCTCTGAAGCTGCCATAGGACAACTTTCAAAGATGCATTCAGCCTGTAGCAGACAGAGCTGTGAAGTCTGGCAGCTAGAAGGATGGGGTGCATAGTTGTGGACGAACAAGAACTGCATGACTTCACGGTCAGAATGTCCAGAGGGTGCTCTCCNCACACTAACGTTAGAAGAGCCTGCCCCAGGCAGCCAAGGGAGGTTTTGGAGTCTAAGTTCAGGCCCAGATTGGAGATTTTTTCCTGGATTCAATGCAAGAGCCCCAACTCTGAGCACTTTGCTCCAGAACCCTGCTTAGCACTATCTTAACTATGATTGGTAGGGTAATAAAGTCACCTGGCAAAAATAATAGAGGAATGACCCAGGAGAATTGCAGCTCCATGGCTTAGTGGCACAGGTCATAGTTGAGGGCTAAATTGGAGGGATAAGCCGGGTTGTGTAGCGATGACATGGTCAGGTGATCCCACCTCTGTGAGACATGTCCATGTGGAGGGACTCATCTGCTACATCACACTTTCATGAGTAGCTTGGAGTCCTAGGGCACCACCCGGCCTGCATGTGGGAATTTACCTCCCTGGCAGTGGAGAAGGTAAAGCAGGTAATGAGAGGGCATGCCACCGATGTGAGGATTACAGTCAGCAGACACATCGGACAGTATGTGTTTAATTAGAATTTAAAAACAATTATTTTATAAGACAGAATTTCATACCACAGCCCAACATAACCTTGAATTTGTGGTAATTTACCTACCCCATCCTCTTTCATTTTATTTTTTTTATTTATTTATTTATTTATTTATTTATTTATTTATTTATTTATTTATTTATTTATTTTCTTTTGAGACAGGTTTCTCTGTGTAACAGCTCTGGCTGTCCTGGAACTCACTTTGTAGTCCAGGCTGGCTCTGAACTCACAGAGATTCACCTGCCTCTGCCTCCAAAGTGCTGGGATTAAAGGCATGAGCAATCACCACCCAGTTTTACCATACCCTCTTGTGTGCTGGGATAACAGATATAAACCACAAAACCTGACTTAATTGGAATTTTTCTTTTTTTTTGTTAAAAAAAATACATTTTGGCTTTAGGGAATCTTATTATTACTTATAAATGCTTGGCCTTAGCTTGGTTTGTTTCTTGCCAGCTTTTCTTAGCTTAAATTATCCTGTTCATCTTTTGCCTCTGGGCTTTTATCTTTCCCTATTTCTGTATATCTTTCTTTCCTTCTTACTCCGTGGCTTGCTGGGTGGCTGGGTGGCTGGGTGGCTGGCCCCTGGAGTCCTCCTCTCTTTTGATCTTTTCCCCCCAGATTTCTCCTATTTATTCTCTCTGTCTGCCAGCCCTGCCTACCTTTCTCCTGCTTTGCTATTGGCCTTTCAGCTCTTTATTAGATCAATCAGGTGTTTTAGACAGGCAAAATAGCACAGCTTTACAGAGTTAAACAAGTGCAACATAGAAGAATGCAACACATCTTTGCATCATTAAATAAATGTTCCACAGCATAAACAAATATAACACATCTTAATATAATGTTCCACAACAGATGGATAAAGCCACACCACCCTATCAAACACACCCATATGTGTATTTCAGTCTCTCAGGCCAGTTCCAGTGGCTTTTCNTGTATATCTGTGCTAACCTTGAACTTGCATTGTCTGCCTTGGCCTCCTGAGTACTGGGATTACAGGTCCACACCACCATTCCTAGTTGGGCAAGTCCGTATTCCTCTAACTGTTTTTCCCAATTTAAGCTGCCCTTCTTGTTACCTCCACTGTGTGTGAATTGATATTTTCTTCTGATCCATTATTGTATTAATATGGAGATTGTTAAGACTTCTAGCACTATTAGTAGGTTTTAGCTCAAACTCACTGCCTCACACNAAGNCATTTCTGCTTCTCGGTGGCGTTTAAAACCTTGTCCTCATTGACCATGATAATCTGCTGTGGGCGTAGCCCATTAACTTTAGTTTGCAGTTCTTAATTGGCTCAGAGAAGCATCTAAAAGACTTGCTATATTTAAGTCTGCATGTCTTCGATATTTTTAGTGGCTTTTATCATTCCTCCTCTTAGGCACAGCTCAGACTTCTCTGGAAATCTGCCAATGTGATGATGTTCCCCTTTCTTCAGCCTGGTAGAGAAGAGCCTTCTTGAGAAGGCTCTCATGATGTATTCTCACTGACTCACAGTTTGCTGCTGTCCACGGGTTTTTTACACACACGTAAACATCACTTGGTGTACTATTTTAGGTAAATTTCTAAAGCATTTAATTATTGCATATTCTTCAGCATCCTAAGGAAGCTAAAGTTAAGCCATCTTGTAGTTTGTCAGTATTGTTTTGTGACCTCCAATTCTAATGGGAAATCATGTCATTTTTCTTGTTTGTAATTTGAGGCTCTAAGAAGGATAGGATTATTGTCCTGGTAGTAAACTTAATAACATTTGAATAAATTCTATCCTTCTTCTTTTTCTACTCTTATTGAGAGACAAGTGTAGACCGTTTGCTTATTTTAGATTTAATAACTAGAAATGAAAAGGTCATAGAGATCTTTTATGCTTCCATTTCAAAATGAGAGACCCGGGCCTCGGAGCCATCACCTACCTTATTGAACACGTTAGCTGGTGGACATAGAATCAGGAAGAGACCTGCTCCGAGAAGCACGTTTCATTTCCTCACACATTCCACTGCGTTAATAGAAATGGGACCATGTGATCCTGAGGAGACCGAGACAGGTGACTCCTCGGAGCTCATNGGCCAGCCAGCCTAGTCTATTCAGCCAAATCCAGGCCAAAGAGAGATCCTGTCTCAATAGCCAAGGTGGATGAAAACCGATACCCAAGGTGGACCTCTGGCTTCCGCATGTGCACACACACTGTGCATGTGCACTGACACACGCAGATCTATATGCACATACATATGCATACACAGAAATGGAAAGCAAGTTGACTTCATTTATATCATATTGCTGGTTCTTCACCCAGCATAGATTAAGACGCCTTCAAAGCATGCCAGTGGAGTCTATATTTACATTTGTCAGATTCTCTGCTAAACCACATAGGTCTAATTAGTATTTTGTGAGCTNTATGCTAGGTGTTTGTTTTTCCATTTGGCTAATGAGTGTGTAATTGCCTTGTGGGAGATTAAAAGGTGTGTCAGATGGACAGGAAGTGGCTTCAGCAGGCACTCAGGTGTATCGTTTCGGTGCCCTTTGAAGGCAGTGTTGAGCTGCATCCATGCCTGACATTCCGTAGATGCCTGGGAAGGTGGAGATGAATGAGTGATGGACAGAGAGACCTCAGACAGCTTCCATAACAACACCCTTTAGAGTTCAGGCTTGACAGGTTCTTGTGACTTTGAAGATCACAGATAGGGTGAGGGAATTTCTAAGATGAGCATCTGCTTCGCAGAGTAGCCACTGAGGTCCCACCCCCACCCCACGCTTGCCTTCTGGGATGCAGTGACCAGTGTGGGAGGAGGGGGAGGGCATGAATGCAGACTTTCTGCCTCAGAGGGACATTTCATTTAAAAATAATTTTATCTGATCTGCATATTTATTCCCTCTCCAGGGCAACATTTGGCAGCTTCTTACTNCACAAGGATTTCTAGTTGTAATGACTTAGACTGTGGGGTAATAGCTTTCATTTAAAAGTATTTACTGAATTTTGTCTGAGTACATACTCGTATTGTCCCTATGATTCTAACAGTGAATATTGGTTTCTTTTCTCAAAGTACAAAGGAAACCACTTATGACCTTACATAGACACATTGGGGAATTTCAGTCTTTGCCTTATTGCCCTTTCCTTCAGTCCAACCAGCTGGAGACCAAGCGCTCACATGTTTTCTTCAGTGTGGAAAGTGACCTTACTTCAGTAATTACCCAAATTTCTGTTTGCCTCCACACAATCGGGTAATCGTATGTTTAATATGTTTTGATTTTTTTTCTCCTCTTCCTTCTCTTCTCTCCCTTATATGATTCTTACCTGAACAATGAGAGAAAACGATCAGACATTCACATTCCCCTCCCCCACCCAAGTACTTCTCAGTACAATGATAGATTCACGTCAATATTATTAAATTATATCTCGTG